>JALJCO010003615.1:0-11905 GCA_023101725.1 Atherinomorus stipes
TGAAGTGCAAACCACAACAACAAATCACTACACACAACACCAGATCAAAAAACACAACAACAATTAAAAACCACAACAGCAAACTAAGAATCACAAATGCCAATTAAAAATCACAAACCCAAATTAAGAATCACAACAGCAAATTCAAGAATCACAACCGCAAATCAAAAATCACAAACGCAAATTAACAATCACAAGCGCAAATTGACAATCACAAACACAAATTAACAATCACAAACACAAATCGACAATCACAAACGCAAATTAACAATCACAAACACAAATCGACAATCACAAACGCAAATTAAAAATCACAAACGCAAATTAAAAATCACAAAGCGCCAAATTAAAAATCACAAACGCAAATTGACAATCACAAACGCCAAATTAAAAATCACAACGCGCCAAATTAAAAATCACAAACGCAAATTAAAATCACGAAAATCACAAACGCAAATTAAAAATCACAAACGCAAATTGACAATCACAAACGCAAATTAAAAATTACAATGGCAAATTAAGAATCACAACGACAAATCGAAAATCACAACGACATTAACCTACCGGAAGAGGTGGTCGGTACAAGTGAGACATCTGATTGGATGAGCGCCATTTGGCTTTTGAACCGGAAGATATTCTATCTGTAGCGCTATTTTCAAAGATGAATGTGACTAGTGACCCAAACATCGCTGCCGCTATCCAAGAATATTTTGATTCAGGACATACATACGAAGTGATTCTGGATATGCTAAGGGCAACTCACGAAATTTCAATAAGTATGCGTACACTGAAGACGCATTTAAAAGTGAAGCTGGACTGTTCAGACGTCGCAACTACTCTCCACTTCCTGAGGTGAGGCGTGCCATTTTCACCGAGCTGCGAGGACCAGGGCAGCTGTTTGGCTATCGGACTATGTGGCAAGTTCTCCAACAAAAGCACAAGCTACGTGTTAAGCGTGATGTGGTTATGAGGCTATTGAGACAACTGAATCCTCAAGGAATCGCGCTGAGAACTCGCAGGAGGTTCACAAGGCGCACTTATCACTCCATGGGGCCCAACTACATATGGCACGTAGATGGCTATGACAAACTGAAGCCCTTTGGCTTGGCCATCTCAGGATGTATTGATGGCTTTTCAAGAAGAATGATGTGGCTTGTTTGTGGAGCAACAAACAACAATCCGTCTGTCATCGCTCGCAACTATATAAACTGTGTAAAGAGTCTTGGTGTGATTCCAATGAGGCTGCGAACAGACCTCGGGACAGAGAACGGGACTATGGCAGCAATACAGTGTACCCTCCGTCATACGCATACGGACTATTATGCTGGTTTATCTAGCCATACTTACGGCTCATCAACAGGGAATCAGCGTATCGAGTCATGGTGGTCTTTTCTCAGAAGAGGAAGGTGGGTACACATGTCTGGTAGATGAAATATGCGGTGAAACCTCACTGATGCTTATTTCTATAACATTTTCTCATTTTGCTAATAATCATTCTTGTTTTGCTACCAAAATTAATTTGATTACCATCAGTGATTTAGTCAAAATTAGAGGTTTCCATTGTCAATTTAAAGGGAGTGTGTCACCAGAGTTTTTGTTATTTAAAGACTATTTTTATGGAAAATTAATAAACATTTCGTTTATGACATTAATTTATAGCATGCTTCAAACGTGACCACAAATAAAAAAAGGGAGACATTTTTTAATACAATAAACTCAGCTAAAACGAACCCGATTTGGATCTAACTAATGTATCCTAGGTCTCAGTTTTGGATGGACCTGTTTGGAGACCTAAGAGACTCTGGAAATTTCAATGGAAGCCATGAACACCAATGCTTGCTGAGATTCTGCTTCCTTGGTGTTCTGCAGAAAGACCTAAATGAATGCAAAGACCTTTGGAACAAACACAGAATCCGGCCAAGCAGACTTGCATCGTGTCCTGGGGGATTCCAGATGAACTCTATCTCTTACCTCACAGGTAATTGATATCTTCATAGAATGAAATAAATTTTTGCTTTGTACAAAAACTGCAAAGTGTATAAGTGCATTCATAGCTTAAGTTGAGAAATATATTTTGATCATAGCTGAGAGACGGCTGTGAATTTCTAAGTTGTCATTGCTAGTGTTCACTTAAAGTTTCATAGTCTGCAAACAAATGTCATTTCAAGCTGTAATAAATGCAAAAATCTTTAACATTAATTCTCAATTGTCTAATTTTACAGATATGGTTCAAGGGACTGTGGATTTGCTGTTGAGGAGAGGGAGCTGGATGAGTTTCCTGAGGCGAGGCAAGAGCACGATCTGTGCGGTGATCCAACCATTGAGGAATACCTACAACAAGCTGTAGAACAAAATGGACTACAGCAGCCACAAGACTGGGAATCAGCCTCTGAACTGTATTTTATTCTAAAGGACATAACCGATCTTTAGACAAACTTGAACTCCTGCTTTTAATCTTTGTTTTCTTTCTTTTTCCACAGTTAAACTGATGATCATATTCATCAATACATAGACAGCAACAGATTTGTCTTAAAACATTAACAGTTAACCTCATAAAATGTAAACCATAAGGAAAAACATCACTTCGCATTCTCAATAAAACTTCTAAGAAGTCTCCATCATTTAACATTTATTTATGGTACACACCATTTAGCTTGAAAACCAAAAAACAGCTAAAATGTTTAACAAAAATGTTAAGTAGCTCAATATGTTGTTGAGGTAGTAAGCCAACAGCAGCTAAACTGGACTGGATGAGAGTCTGTAACTGACATGTGACCGTTGAGCTTTAAAAACATCCAAATCCCGGTGCATTTTGTATCCCAAAGTCCATGTTTGCCTTAAAGATGCTGTATGATTCCAGGAGTGGTAGTTTCAGTGTATTTGCACAGGTGTTTGCAAGTGGAAAAGGCGAGTCACTTGAAAACTCAATGCGTGGAGGTGGTGCCATGCCTGCTGGTGGAATTGCTGTCAGACCTGTGGCAAACATCAACAAATCTTCCAGGGACACAGCAGTCACTTTTTCTGAAAGTAGAAAGTCAACATTGTAGTGCATTGTTTTACTTTGCACTGATGAAAACTCGTGTCTTTATTTTTTATTTCCTTTAAACAAAAACAACTAAGATTCATGAACAAATTTTGAATTAAAGAAATCCTGTCCATACAAACCTTCACAATCAAGGACATAATCTGCCCAAAAGCCAAGTGTTTTTCCCTCCTTCTGACGCCTGTTGCTTCCTGCTGGGCTGAGATCTGGTCTGAACATGCTCTCCAATTCTGAAGCAGTCAGGGCCTTGTCAGAGAAGCATAAGACGGGGCCAAAACACTGGGATGCTTCTGCAGTGCAGTGAAAAACTGAAGACTTGCCAGTCCATCTTTGAAGCTGTTAAAAATAAATACATAACTGTAATATCTGTTTTTTAGCTAGTGTGTACACCCTGCAAGGTGTGTAAATGCCCTTACTGACCAGATGTTGTGGCTTTCTATATTTAGACAAATTTTCATTCCATAGTGTCAAACCCTACGTTAAGCCAAAGTGTTTAAGACTGCTCAGATACAAAACTCACAGTGCTCAGAAATCAATATCAACAGCTACAAAAGAGATAATTAGGATTTGAATTTTAAAAAATGATGCTGAAATAGTGCTGCAATAAACAAATCTAACAGCCTCTTTTTATACATCACTTTGATGCAGCATGACTTAATTACATGACTGGGTCATTGTGAATAATGACAAACGTTATTAGAAAAAACCTGTTACGCATACATTTTCTTAGTGGTTGACAAAAGTGGTGAACTTCTAATTTGGCAAATATTGTTCAATATATTCTGAGGTTTTTTTTCCCTTCCGATTTTACCAGAAAAGGACAAAAAAGAGGAAGCATCACCTAAAGATTTTTTTTTTTTTTTTTAAGTTTGAGGGGAAAAAATTGTTAGATTTTTATTATGGCTGTCAGCGCATTAATTCAATTAATTACACAGCACATTTAATGCATTAAAAAAAATAATCGCGATTAATTCAGAGTGCCAATTCAATGCACCAGCATTTTAAATTTGGCCCACTGAATGACCTGGGCAGTGGTGGCAGTAATGCACCTAAAGGCCAATAAACATCAGAAGAAGATAACATGTCAATGAGTCACTGTCCAGAACTTCATAGGCTGTGTTGGAGCAGGTTGCATGGAAAACTTAAAGGACTGCAGCCTTTGAGGACTGTTGTTCCCATTCATCTGTCTTTAGCAGATAAGAAATAAAATGCAACCAATTAAATAAATTAATTACAAACTCTGTAATTAATTAGATTTTAAAAAAATGTAATCGCCTGACAGTCCTAATTTTTATATCAGATCAAATAACTTGTTGCTCATTAGATCACAGGGAAGCTACTCAATTAGCTCTTTTTAAATAAAGACTTTAAAAGGTCAAAATCTGAGTGGTGTCACAATGTCAGTGGCCGCTGTGATAAGCAACTGGTTATACTGAATTCATATATAGTTAATGAACTTAGAATTTTGGATTAGTTTCAAACACTACATTCTCAATCATTAATGGCAGACATGTTATTAATTACCGTTGAATGACACCGTGGTTTCTGTCAATGATGTACCATCTGAGATAATCCTCCACAAAAGCTTGCTTCTCACAAGTCTTCACACCTCTGAGGCATCCAGCAGTTTGGAAGATGGTGCTGTTTTGCAAAATCAGATTCTGCAAAAACTCGTCTGACTCTGCTTTCAGGACCTATATATTTTTTAAAAAAAAAAAGTTTACTCTAAGAAAAACTGAAAAATCATATCCATTTGACTAGTTTTCTAATGAATACGGATGTTTGTTTTTTTCACCAATGTTGTTGAGAAGTGGAAATATGTCCTTTCAAAAAACACAAGTGAAATCTTGGATCCGAATCTAAACATTTTTTTTACAGATGTCCCTAATGAAATCCATTCCCTGAACACAGGTAATGTCCTACCTGATGTAGAACTTTCTGTATCTCCTCATCTTTCACATCTTTTACAGAGGCAATGAAACTCTGATTCCCTAACATGTGGTTGACCAGGTTCTTTGAGAGGAAGTGTGGTGCTGGCCCCCCATGTACAATGGATACAGCAATCATCTTTCCTGCTAAAAAATACTCATCTTCCCTGGCAGCTGTTACACAAAGCATAGAATTATGGTTAATTTTGCCAAAAAAAAAAAAAAAAAAAAACTTAAAGCAGATGTTTAAAATTTTAGATTTTAATAGTATGTTCACTTTATTGAGTGAAAAAAAGACCAACCTCTTGAATCATATACAAGGTAACGGCTTTCTGGAGGGCCATCAAAGATGGGGCGATTTCTCAGATGGTTCATTAGAAGCGTGAGCGCCTCGGGCCACCTGTATCCAACCCTTCTTCAAAGCAGCCAGCATCATCATTAAACTTGATGAACATGTCGTTGTCGTCAGAGTACGTGCTGCGTCGAAATCCTCGAACAGCTCCATCCCTTCATCTGACCGTGTTATATTGAACCTGCTGACCTTCTTGTGTCAATTGCCAGTGCCAAATGTGCAATTATTTCATGTGCCTGCACACTTGAGTCACTAGATAAAAAAGGAAACTTATTTTAGACCAAGTGATACTTATCTACTGAATACTGACACTATGCATTATGTGATTATGTACAGAACAAAAGCCTGTTAGTTGGATACAAAATGCCTAAATTACTAACACAGGTTCTTCTGGGGGCAGAGCTGTCATTTTGTTAAGAGAAAAGATCTTCAATGTCATCTTCGTCGTCAATCACAATGGGCTCAAACAGACTGGTGTGGAAGTTCCTGCAGAGTAAAAACATCATGTACACACAAATTGACAAATATAAATACATTAGCATGATGTAGGCTGAGCTTTTGTAGAACTTAACACCAAAATTGTGTCAAGAGTCAAAAAGAGTCTAAGTAAATACAATTATAAAAATTGTATGTATCCATTTTGACCAGCCTCCTGGAATAATTACACATAAAACGCAACAAACCTGTAACAGGAGTTCCTGACAGTAAGACATTCGCTGGAACCTGGATCGTTTTTTGTGTTTATCCAAATCCACAACCTGAACATACAGAAATGAGGATGACTGAAAATCAATATTTGGCAAATTGATCTTTACTTTAAAATCCCAATAGATTACTTAATGAGTTGAGATGATAATCAGTGGATTGCAATGTGAGGTGAAATTCAGTGGAAGATACTGTCATATTCTGCATTTTCCCTTGCTCAAATAAAAACGTTGCTGAAAACATAAAGATTCCCCATTCAAAAAATTATACAAAGCACATATACATTCCTGAAGGTAGATCAAGCTTCTTATTTAAATTAAAAATTTAAAAAATGATTAAATACATAAAGAATATCATTTCTTGCAATCACAAAGTTATGTCTTTGGGAGTTTCATCAAGCCATGAAAATTACAGCTAGCCTGTTATATAAATTATTAGTTTCATTTTCTTTTCAGTAGCTTGGAAAAACAATATCTTGTCTGTGGAATAATTATATTTATGGAAGCCAACCACAATGAAAAGTAAAACGGCATGAAAGTCAATGACAAAATGGATTGACACTAAAAATCGAGTAGATTTATGCTTCAACGACTTTTGTTTTAATCAGAAAAGATTCATAAATGTCCAAATTCTCCAAAGTTGCCAGATGTTTGTGTCTGCCCATAGCAAAGTGAAGGCAGAAGATGCTCTCCCACACTCTGCATTACAAATAAAACAGTTTGTTACCTGTTGTACTTCATTTGGAAGCCCCAGATCCTTCGCAACATTCCTTAGAGGACAAAGAAAAGCATGTATGATTGTGTACTTTGAAATTATTTTGACACTTTGACATAAACATCTAGACAATAAACAAACAATGCAATGCAAACAATGCAATCCAATAATACATATCCCAATAACCACATACAGTATAAATGACCAAAGTGTATATTTTATTAGGACACACTGCATGAGAATGCAGTAAGAGCTAAAATTCCTTTGATATTTTATTATGCTATAACATGGCCTTGAAATACAACTTACCCTGTTTCTGACACTTTTTGTAAAGGACTGCTTTCATGCTGAGGTTCCCAGAGCTGAAGATAAGACACACAATGTATTTCACATATAAATATTTACATAGTTCTACTGAGCTAAGGTAAAAAGTGAATGGTTGTGATGGTCAAACAACCAAAAAGAATCAACAAAATTTGTTTTAAATTGTACTTACCAGTGTATCAGCAAGATCAAACTCAGAGGAACTTTTGACAACAACTTCTGGGTCAGAGTCAGACAAATCTGACAATTCTCTGACTGCAAAACAAGAAAACAAATCAAGCCAACTTCATTTGTTACAATATTTGATCACTAAGAATAGATTAAATCCAAAGACATAAAAACAGCATTGCTGAAAACTCAAAGTTTCCAGGAAGTAGCGTAGCATTTACAAGCTTATTGCCTTGTACATAATAGTGACATAGGCTATTTCACAATTTCAAAATTTGCAGTTGTTAAAACTAAGGTAATATGTGTCAAACTCAACACAAAAACATCACAGCTTGCCTTCTTCGAAGTCCTTTTCAAGCCGATGAACACAGTGATCCTTTGATATGGCTTTCCAACTTCAGCCTTATAAGCCTCAAGGGAAAATGGTCTCTGTGTCCCAGGGATATTAATGATTTCTGTGCCATCCGGATACAAGAGGAGAAAAGGTCCATCTTTTAGATCTTTGTTAAAGTCCTTCATTTTTTTTAACAGCCTGAGTGAGCAGACTTGCGGCAGTGATGTCTGGGTCTGTTGTTAGGGAAATAGTTTTTCCACGTTGAGGCCTTAAACCATTCTTCTGAATTGCCATTAAGCCAACATTTATCTGCAAGTAAAATATGTGTATAATTAAGCATCATTTTTTAAAAAGTCAATGTCAAATTACTACAAATTACTACTATTTTCATGATTTATTCTTATTGTGTTAGATATTTGTTTTTTTTTAAGATCCAGAAGGACCTACATTACTTGCTAATGTCAATCCAACCAGAATGATTGAAATCTGTCCTTCTCGACTGCAGATTTGGATACAAACAATTGGTAATGATGATTGTGTAATCATTAATTAATAGTTGATTTACCTTTTTGACAGATCATTGATTAACAGACAAGCAGGAATCTTCTTACTCAAATTTACAATTACTAGTAAACCATCTTTATTCTGTAAATCTTTGCCACATCAAACTCTCTTCGTACCACATATATCCTAATTACTTATTCCTTTTTGAAGCCACAGTTAACTTACCTGAACTTTTTTTTTTTTCGCCATCTGCTTTAACCCAGTTCTCCCTAGAGAAAACTTTTGCCTCTCTTCATTTTCTTTTTCGATACTCCAAGAAGGTGCTGAAAGCTGGAGTCGGGCAGGCTTGGGTGGTCTGTGGTCCTAAAGGGATGCAAAGGACTAATGCATTAAATATCACACATCACATATGCATATATACGGGTGGCCTGCCATATTCCACAGAATATGCAAATCAGAACACAAAATTATTTACCTGGAAACAAAACTCCAAAGGATGCTACACTGCTGACACTTACATTTGACACATAAAATGCTGCTGCCATTATAGAATTGTAGGTTCACTGCTCAGTCAGCATTTCAAATTTACCAAGCATATTTGGGCTTATCAAAATGTGCACCAACATTATCAATGCAGAGAGAATTGTGAAAGAATTTGCCACTTTGGTAGAACTTGCAGTCTGTTTAGATCTGTTAATAGTAGCTCTCTCTTTATTCACCATCTTATTCAGAATTTCATCTTAACATTCACCCACAGAAGTGAGAGATATAAAATGACTGCATTTACAATGTGTCAAGTAGATGAACCAGACCATGCAGGAATGCGAGGTGGTACACCTGAGAATTCATGTAGAGAGGGTTACTGGCAGCAGGATTTCAGATGAAACAGTACCAGTCTGGATGAAACTCCAATATGAGAACATCCATTCCCTCATTTCCTGTGATTACCATAGTGTCACACATTAAACAAGTATTCTTTACAGATGTTTCAGAGTAGATCTGCCATCAGATCCAATAAAGTTTTGTATATTAAATAATATACTTAATAGTTGTAATCCTTTGCTTTAACAAAATTTAATAACTCAACTAATACTGTATTTAGTCTTTTCATTATACAGCAATGCCCATAATATATTCATTTATCAGAAAATGAATTAACACAAATGAACAAATATATCTGATTTCAAAATAAAAACATAAAAAATAAATATTTATTGAACACCTAAATAACCAGTATGCTGGTGCTGCTGCAGACGACAGTATGTAGACTACAGATCTTCATTAATATGGGTTGAAAAATAGCAGCATGATCATTTAATGATTAACAGTTTTATAAATTCAAGGACAGATGTGAGAACTTCCACCAAACATCATGTAAACATCAACGTCTGAGACTGAAACAGGTAGAAACATCTAAATTTAATCTTAATTCACTGTTCAGCAGCTTGTAATGATCTAATTGATTGTTTCTACATCATAACGACTCCTTACTTCTCTCATAACTTTCTTTTATTGTGTTTAGACACGGTTTTTAGTACAGTTTACAAATGATAAACTTGAACGTGTAGATGGATAGTGTTCCCCCCAGAGATGGCGGAGAAAGCTGAGTGACCTCGCTAGTGCGCATTTTCTATTTGTGTCTTTGATCAGATTTGATCAAATATTTTTGAGCATACAAGTGGGTGTAACTGTTCAATCACATATTAATGCTACATCCAATCGTGAAGCAGTCGTAAAAAATGTACTACTTTATTTTCGTTTGGCGCTAACAGCTACGTTAGCAAGCTAGCCTACATCTAAAAGCAGCACAAAACTTTTATCATGTTTTGTTTTTTTTTTTTACTCACTTGGAGGTTGTAGAAGTGTTTTCCCATCATGAGTTCTTGGAGCGTCTTGCCACAGCCGCTGCAAAAGTTTTGGGACTGCTCAAATGTTCCTTCCCGCAGTTCGAACACAGTGCCAGATTCCGTCCTTCCTCTGCTCCAAAATCAAACGTTGGCTTTAAGCATAATTTCCGGGCCAAAGGCCAAATGGCGCTCGTCCAATCAGATGTCTCACTTGTACCTACCTCTTCCGGTAGGTTAATGTTGTTGAGACTTATTTTGCTGTTGGATTCATAATTTGCTGTTGTGATTCATTGATTATTTGCTGTTGTGATTTTCGATTTGCTGTTGTGATTCATAATTTGCTGTTGTGATTCATAATTTGCTGTTGTGATTTTGATTTGCTGTTGTGATTCATGATTTGCTGTTGTGATTCTTGATTTGCTGTTGTGATTCATAATTTGCTGTTGTGATTTTTAATTTGCTGTTGTGATTCTTAATTTGCTATTGTGATTCTTAATTTGCTGTTGTGATTTTTGATTTGCTGTTGTGATTCATAATTTGCTGTTGTGATTCTTAATTTGCTGTTGTGATTTTTGATTTGCTGTTGTGATTCATAATTTGCTGTTGTGATTCTTAATTTGCTGTTGTGATTTTCAGTTTGCCATTGTGATTCTTGATTTGCGTTTGTGTTTTTTGATCTGGTGTTGTGTGTAGTGATTTGTTGTTGTGGTTTGCACATCAGGGCCACTGTAGGATCAGGTCTCTAAATATAACATCTTTAGGGATCAAAAGTGAAATAAAGAATTTAGATAAAATAATAATAAGTTAAATAAAACATGCTCTTGCAAATAAGATCTTGGATTTCAATGAGATAACCTGTATAAATAAAGGTGAAATGAAATGCTCCCCTAACAAAATAGTTGGACTTATCAACTCTGACATGAAATGAATACAAAATAAAATCCCAGCATGGCTGGTGACTGTGTAGCAATTAGTGATAATCACACAATGAGATCTTATTCAAACACTTGCAGGCATCAGTGTGAGGACGCCATGTAAAGTAAAAATAATAATAATAATAATAATAATAAAAAGAATAATAAAAAAAATCATGTATGATGTATTTTGGTTCTTTTTAAAACACACAGGCCTGTATAGAAACTCAGTATCTCTGAGGAAACGAGCTGACAATATTCTGAACACCTCAAACAAAATTTGTGATATTAATTCCTTCAATAATCACAGAGCAAATAATTTCAAATCAATACCAATTTTGAAACTGATAGCAAAAATTATTAGCTGATTTAGTTCCTTACATGAAAAAAACCTATATATCTTATGATAAATACATTTAATACATTTAATTCATATTAAACAATATAAAGATGCATCCAGATTCTTGCTTTTGCTACTTTTTTGAACATGTAATCCTTTGAATAATAAATAAATAAATAAAACTTGGCATCCATAAAGTGAGACAATTTAGTTTGTCTCAGCTTACAGACTCCTGATATATTCTTTTTATAAGAGGAAGGTCTATTATGTTGATCTAATGTGGTTAAAAATTACTAGGGAAAGTTGCAGATACCAACATAAATTAATAAACAACTATCTTCAAAAATACAAAATAATTCAAAATAAAATAAACAAACAAAAATCCTTCTTTCATAAATGTAGCTATATTCATTCGGTCATGCAGGTGATCAGATTATGAAAAACTCCATTTAGATCAAAGAATGTGTCCAGAGTGAAAACAGATGCTTATAAAAACCGCAGGACCTGAGATCTCATTGCGGCCCTGTTGGCCTGACAACAGCGCCACTAATCCGGATGTTCTCTACAGATTAACAAAATCATAATAACGCCAGCATTTACATGAAATAAGCAGCCCCGGTCCTCGCTTCGCCCTCTGTCCCCACTGCAGTAGTGTTTGTTTCTAAACTTGGTCCGGGTGTACGCGCACCTGATCCCTGTTGTTTTGACTGCCGCTCCGTGTCCTTCCACTTT
>JALJCO010003617.1:0-22915 GCA_023101725.1 Atherinomorus stipes
GTTCTGTTCCAGTCGCCAAATTTTTCTGGTTTGTGGTAGAACAAATGGAAAATCAGAGGAAAAGTATATACCAACTAGATTTGAGGAAAATAAATACAAAACCAGATGAGAATCTGGTCTCACCCCGTGGGGCCAGAGGCATAAATGATACTGTAGATTTTAGGGAGTTTAGCAAATGGCTTCATTTCACTAGAGATGTTCTGACACCAGTTTTCCCTCCCTATACTCGTGCTGTGGGCATCTAAAAGCACTAGACTTGTCACTAGCGGCTTTATTAGCTCACTGGCTGCCATTCACGTCTATAAACGTAGATTGCAGGTTTTATTTGGAGGAGCTGCTGGACTCTGGCAGAGCCTGACAGAAAAACAAGTGTTTATCATCTTTATTTCTGTCATTTTTCATCCGATCCAGTAGATGGCAGCGTCAGACGGGGGAGCAGAAGTGGATGGATAGAAGGAACGAGGGAGGGATAGAAAGACGGACGTTTCTGTCTGTTATGTGGTGAAACAGACTTGCTGTGGCTTATAGCTGCTGAATAATCATCTTCGCTAGTTTGCTTTCATTATTTTCTTAGTGTTGTTTTGGTTGTTTCATAGACGTAAACAGCTGTTCAGATGTTTGAGGCGTCACTAAAATAAAAAACATTTGCATCAAAGTCACTTTTTCCGCTTTAATGCATTGCTGCATAAAAAGCTTGTTTTCTCAGCTTTTTGGTGAAAAGCAGCGTTTCTGCTGCAACTACCCCGTGTTCTACTGCAGATTACTGAGCAACGGAAGAATCTAGAAACAAATGTTTTTTTCCTGATGCGAGAACAGAGTCTAAGCTTTCCTTTGGTAGATTTGTTGTTTGCAAAGGCATCGTACACCATATTCTGTAGCTCCCCAAAATCTGTGAAAATGCTCAAAAATCCTGGCAATATGGAGCGCTCTGCTCTGAAAACGTCTGGCAGTCGATGAGTTAAAAGAAAGCTATCAGAGGATCTGAAAACTCGTTAAATATAGCGACAAAGATGCTGAGTTCTGCCATGTGCATCAGCGTAATCGGGTGTACCAGAAAATAGGTACTAACAAACATTCTGCTTCCTCGGATTTGGGAGCGAACCCATGTTCCCCTTCCCAGTCCCCGAGGGTTGAAATGACCGTGTGAGGGAAAGAAGAACAACGGCTGTCGGGTGTGATGGAGGTGTGTGGGGGTGAGTACCGAGTTCAGGAGGTAGAACGGTCAGTCTGTTGCCCTGGATGTGAAGCTCTTTCAGCTGAGCCAAATCCCCGATCTCCTTCGGCAGCAGGGTTAGGTCGTTGTCTCTGAGACTCAGCTGGACAAGAAACGGAGGAACAAAGTCGGGATCAGGAGAGGAGCAGTCTGGGTGGGACGGTTCACCTCACCACATCCTCAGTTACCATCACACAGAAAACCAGTCAAGCCAAATACGTCGTGTAGGGGTGGGAAAAAATATCGAGACACTGAAATATTGCGATACTTTCATATGCCAATATCATATAAATATTTAAAAACGCGCTATCGATCCATTTTACTCATGAAATCTCACAAGATTAAACAAAATTTCATTATATTTCATAACAAAATTATTAAATCTCGCAAGATTTAGTAGATTGATAGATCAATACAGCATTTTTTAAATATGGATATGATATCGGCTACGGTTGTCACGATACTAAAATTGAATTCTTGATACAGACACTAAAGATGGTGGCCGATACTCGATACTATTTTCGATACTGAAGGAGGCTCTGTGATTCAGAAGAGATAAATTAAAAACTTCAACTACCCGTTAGTGTACTTATTTACGTCTCTTTTTCTTCATACTACATGAGACCAAATCAAGTAAACGATAGAACAGACAAACGAGTTGGGGTGAAGCTGCGTGAGATGCTGCTCAAGCATGAAGCTCGCGCTTCTACGTGGGGGCGGGGCCTGCGGTAGCAGCCGCGGCTCGTTGAGAAAAGTAAACGATACGCGTTTTCACATCAGTCTGCATGAGTCTCCAGTAACGCTGGATTTATCCCGAGTCACTTGTTAAAACAAAAAAATCGCTAAGTTAGCCACACTGTAAACAATGGGAGTTTCAGAGAGACGCTGCATTTCTGAATTCTGACTTAATGAAATTTTCCATGTGGTTCAGAAGAAATGAACTCTCTTTAAATACAAACAAAACTAATTTTATCATATTTACAGGTAAAAAGTATTGTAAATCTAATGCAAACATTTCAATTGAAGGAAATTATATAAGTCAGGTTTCATCTACCAAATTCTTGGGAGTTTTGATTGATGAGAGACTCTTAGGCAGAGCAGATCAGGCTCATTAATAAAGTCAGAAAGTCTATTGTCTCATCAGTAAAATTAGAGGTTTTATGTCTAAGGATGTTTTTCATACACTGTATTATAGTTTAATTTATCCTCATCTGAGCTATTGTAACATTATTTGGGCAATTACATACCCTACTAATTTACAGACGCTCTTTATGGCAGAAAATACATTTGTTAGGCTTGCCAGCTCTTCTAGCCGGTCGTCTCCCTCTGCCCCTTTATTTAAAAAACTGAACATATTGTCAGTCTTTGACATTAATAAACTTCAGTCCTGCATATTTATGTATAAATATATTCATTCTCCACACTGTCTTGATAAATCTTTCAAGGAATTCTTTACAGTTAACTTTCAGATTCATTCCCATAATACTAGACGCTCCGTTAAACTTCATCTTCCTTTTTGTCGTACTACACAAAGTCAATATTGTTTTAGTTACAGAAGTTCGTTACTTTGGTTAAAACTACATCTTTGATTAATTTTAAGTCTGCACTGAAGTCCCATCTGTTACATCAAGAGTCATGATAGCTTTTTTGGGGGGGCCGTTTTTACTGATTAATAGGGCTGGGAAAAAATCGATACACTGAAATATCGTCATATTTTCATATGCTGACATATCGATATGTAAAAATGTGGTATTGATCTATTTTACTGATGAAATCTCACGAGATTTCGTTGTTCAGTCAAGAAATCTTGTGGGTTTTCGTGAAATCTCGCGAGATTTCACTGCTATCTTACAAAATCTTGTGAGATTTCGTTGGTAAAATATATCAATATTGCATTTTTGAATCTCTATGAAATCTGCATATGAAAATATTGCGATATTTCAGTGTATCGATTTTTTCCCCCAGCCCTACTGATTATTCAATATTTCATTTTAATTGTCATTTATCATTTGTGTATTGATTTGCTTTCTTTGCTGCTTGCTACTGTTGCTAATTGTCTGCTTGTACTTTATTTTAATTAGTTTAGGGAGGTACTTTAAATGAGCCTATGTTGGGCTTTATTATCTCTCCTGCACTTTCTTTATATTTTGTTGTTGTTTTTCACTATGTTTATTTCCTTTTCATGTATAATGGGTCAAATAAACTAAACTAAACTAAACTGTAGGGGAGGGGCTGCCCGCAGCGGCGCCTGTTTAAAGGGGCAGAGGCTGCTGATGCTTTCCGAGACTCAGCAGACGCCGAAGTGGCATTTAAATATCGATACCGTGCTAATTAATATCTAACTAGATGCTCATTTTTAGAATCGATTCGTATCTGAGAATCAATTTTTTTGACAACACGAATATTGGCATATGAAAATATCGCAATATTTCAGTGCATCAATATTTTTTGCCACCCCTAATGTCTTACATAGATTTACATAGATTACATCCTCTAGCTGCTGTATCATGTGAAGTCATAGTTTTACAATCCAGCTTGAAAAAGACATAACTGATCATGAATAACCATCTTCTATATCTACAGACTATAACCATCTTCTGCTGTTCATCGGTTTACGAGCCAGACAGCCACCGAGTTCAGAGACGTAGGAATGAGTCAATCGCGCCGTTTCTGTGTAGTTTAACTTACTATTTGCAGCTTGGTCAGCTTTCCGATGTCAGC
Source organism: Atherinomorus stipes (assembly GCA_023101725.1). NCBI lineage: Eukaryota > Metazoa > Chordata > Actinopteri > Atheriniformes > Atherinidae > Atherinomorus > Atherinomorus stipes. The sequence continues at coordinate 3,935 of JALJCO010003617.1, forward strand.
AGGAAGAACCTCAAAGTCGTTGTCACTCAGGTACAGAGCTCGAAGAGTGGCTGCAAGTAAACATCTGTTAGTGACTAGAGGCCGAAGATGAAGACAGCTCAACATTGAACTTGTAAGACGGCTTTATCGCACACTGCTATTATATTATCCTACTATACAGTACTACGCGATACTATAAGATATACGATATGCTACCTGTCGTCTTGATTATAAGCAACCTCTCATTCCTTTGTTTGTCTCAGTGCTGCAATGGGAACCAAAGTTCTCTAGAAAGCGCCGCACATAAACCCCGCTGTAAACGTTTACAAAGTGACCATAACAGGTTCGAATGGTGAAGGATAACTTTCTTTTTTTCAACATGGAAACTTATTTCTAGGAATTTATACGTTCATTTACTCACCGGTAACATTTTTGTGAAACCGACTCCTTCAGATGACATTTAGATTAGTCTAGATGCTCATATATCCATATAACGGCAGTGAAGGGGCAGCAGGAACGAGCCTCTATGAGCCATTATCTGCAACACAACTCCTTCATAGGGCTGGACGATAATTCAATATCAATATATATCGATCGATAGAGGTTTTTTCAATATAAAAAAAAAGAGGGTCAATAAAAGTTCAATATAGAAGCACAGTTTTCCGCTGTAGCCTATCAGGTAGCATGAAACTACAGTCACTCCTTCCGACAAACCAATCACAGACGCAGACCAGGCAAAGGCTGAATTGGAATTCAGTGTTATGCCCCTTTCAGACTTGCACTAAAAAGCGGTAATATTGTGAACTCTGTCCTTTATAATGCTGCATTCAGACATGCGTACCGGTCTTTTACCTCAGAGATGTAGCGGACATGTACCGGCTGGTCTACATGTCACAAGAGCGGAAATGTTGCGGCACGTCGTTTTGGCTGAAAGCACAAGAAAATGTTCTGGACAGAGTTGAAGGGAGAGCGGGGGGGGGCTGTGCTGACTTTTCCGCAACATTTCCTGATGTATAAAAGCACCGGAACACGATAAGTCCGCAAGGAAGCGACATGTTTGAAAAGACGAATCTGTTTAAAGAGTGGACAAACTTTACCGCTCATGTTCCACAATGCAAGTCTGAAAACAGCTTTAGTGTGATCTTTGAGTAGGTCATTCAGCAAAAGCTTAAATGGCCAGGGTTGCAGCTAAAAAAGCTTTGAATTTGATAATGGCTTTTTTTTTTTTTTTTTTTTTTGATAAATATCGATATCGATCAATACAGATTTTTTTTTATCGATAATCTTTTTTTTCTATATCGTCCAGCCCTACTCCTTCATTTCACAAACACTTTAAGAAGGATAAAGGAACCAGCACTATAGATGTATATACCCTCCCATTAAAGAAAGGGCTAAAAGTACTAATTCAAATAGCAAACTGAAAAAATACTAAATCATAATTTAGCTAAATAAAATACTGATTTCGAATTTTTGTTTTAAAAAACTATTTTTAAAAAAACAAAGCAACAAAAACAAAACTGTCCCAGACAAATTAAAGCACCTTGCTCATAAACATGGACCAACATACTTGTCAACAGGTGCAGATGTCTGATTGGACGTTACAGAAAACACCTGATTGCAGTGGTTGCTCAACATTTTAGCTCAGGAGCCTCATCATGTTCGTTTACTTCTTTTATTTATTTGTTTTTAATATTTCTGTTGAACCAAAATACAAAATCAATGTTATGATGTTCATGAAATTATTTATTTATTATCACTTTTGTCAATTTCAACTTATTTCACTGTCAGCTGGTTTTTTCCGTCTTTAATGGAAGGTTATGGAAGGTTTCAAGCACAACTGTATTTACCCAAGTAGTTCAGCGTTAACTTTCCGTTAGTTACAATAACAAACCGCAATCTGCAAAGCTCTGAGCTCACAGGACAATAGCACTCGTTTGTTCGTTTATCCGTCTAAAAGTTTTGGTGAAATGAAGGAGTTGTGCTGCAGATAACGCCGCATAGAGGCCCATTCATTCTGCCCCCTCACTCCCATTATATGGATGTACGCCGGAGGGCCACTCTAGACTTCCTTTATTGTAATTGCACAAAAAAAACACAACAGTTAATTTGAAAAGGAAATGTTGCTGCTTGGCTACCTGACACAGACACATCTGGCAAAATCCATGAAATAAATACTTTAAACTATATAAATATACAATATCATGGCTATAAGGGAAATATATAAAATATCACAATAAAAGTGACAGTAAACTAGAAACATAGAAACAGAGACATTCCACTCAAAAAAAAAAAAAAAAGCTGCAATACTCTAAATACGACAGATAATCATTGCGCTTCACAGCAGTTATGTGGTGTTAAGAAGTCTGATTTACACTCTGCAAAATATCCTCCAAAGGAGTCAAAGTGATACAGAAATTTTACTGGTGAGTCAAGATTATTATAGTTAACTGAAAAACTAAAAAAAAACGAAAACGAAAAATTTTAAAAATATTTTTGTTAACTGAAATGAAAATAAAAATGAGTTTTTTTAAAGAAAAACGATAACTGAAACTCTATTATGTTCTTCACAAAACTAACTGAAACTAACAAACTGTTGCAAAAACATCTTTAGTTTTAGTCTTTGTAAAATTATCTAATATATAATCCCCTTTTGCGTTGATATGAAATTTATTTCTCATTTAATCTTTTACTTTGCTCCACCAGTTTCTACTCTGAGTGACTTTCTGATGATTTTGAATGTCACATCACACAAACACCTACAATTGACAGAAAAAAAACTAAAAACTAACACTGAAACTAATCTAAACTAAACTAAAACTAAGCATTTACAAAAAAAACAAAAACAAGTAATCTAAAACTAACTGAATTGAAAAACAAAAAAGTCAAGACTAAATAAAAACTGAAACTAATTAAAACTCTAAAACCATCATAACCTTGCGGTAAATGCACGCATTCCTAGAAATAAATGTCCAGGTTGAAAAAAGAAAGTTATCCTTTAAGGGCTGTCCAGTAGTTTTTATTTTCTAATGTTCGAATTATATTCAAATAAAGAAGTTTGGAGGCAAAGCCCTCGTCCCCTGCAGAGGTGATAAAACACGGACCAGTTGATCAGGACAGAGTGGGAACTCACCATTACTGGGAAACTGGGAGGTTTTCATCTAGCGGTTATTATTTTACTCATGGTGTAAAACCTGTTCCTACAGCTTTCACATATACTGACTCAAACCGTTCACCCTCCTGCTGGACGACCACTGTGTGTGTGTGTGTGTGTGTGTGTGTGTGTGTGTGTACTAACTCAGGTAGAAGAAGTTTCCAGGCAGGGAGCTCTGGTTCAGGTTGTTGTAGGTAAGGTCCAGGACCTCCAGGGCAGGTAAAGAACCAAATCCTCTGGGCAGGGTGTTCAGACGGTTCATCCTGTCCTCACAAACACAGACATGAAGCGTTTCAGAGACAACGAAGACGGAGAAACGCCGAGGACGAGCCCTGATCCAGGTTTACTGGAAACGCCCTCACAGGAGCTTCTCATTCATGATGGTTTAACATAAAAAAGCCATAAACTAGACTGCTGGGGACATCCCATGATGCACTGGGCTCCTCCCTGCTTTACTCTCCATGTAGAAATGTCTGATATTGTCATCAATCATTGTGTTTCTTCGGGCTGGACGATATAGAAAAAAAGATTATCGATAAGAAAAAAATCTGTTTTGATCGATATTGATATTTATCCAAAAAAAAAAAAAAAAAAAAAAAAAAAGCCATTATCAAATTAAAAGCCATTTTAGGAGCAGCCCTGGCCATTTAAAGGGGAAGTTCGTTTTTTTTTTTGTCAATCTGGACCTATTTTCTAGCATAAAATACGTTCATTTCCTCACCCAGACAGTTTTGGTGCAACTTGAATTCCTTCAGGAGAAATTTCGATCCACTCCAGACCAGCGTATGTCCAATGTAATGGAAGTGATGCAGGCAACCTCGCACAGCCTCTAAATAAGGCATTATCTGCCACAAACTCCTTCATTTCACCAATGTTTTGTTACGAAACATTAGTCAGACCCCACCCTGTGAGCTGGAAGCGGCTTTTTTTGTGGTGATTTTTCCTTATATTGGACATTCGCTGATCAGGAGTGGATCTAAATATCTCCTGAAGGAATTCAAGATACACCAAAACTGTCTGGGTGAGGAAATGAACATATTTCATGCTAGAAAAATAGGTCCAGGTTGAAAGAAACTGAACTTCCCCTTTTAAGCTTTTGCTGAATGACCTACTTATAATAAAGATCACACTAACACTGAATTCCAATTCAGCCTTTGCCTGGTCTGCGTTTGTGATTGGTTTGGCGGAAATAGAAACTGTAGTAGCATGCTACCTGATAGGCTACGGCGGATAACTGTTTCTATATTGAACTTTTATTGACCCTCTTTTTTTTCTATTGAAAGAACCTCTATCAATCGATATATATCAATACTGAATTATCGTCCTGCCCTAGTGTTTCTGTTCTTCCTCAGCAGGTCCCTGCTTAGAGCTCTGCTGCTGGTTGACGTCTTTCCCGTCCCTGTCGTGGCGTTTATGGACTCTCGCCGTATTTTATGCGTACGTCACTCGCACATGCTCCAACTACCCTCGACGGTCAGCAAGCTTAACAGAACAGAGACTGGTCTGTACCAGGTTAATGACAAAGATGGCAGAGACTTTTTGTATTTTTGACTGCTTTAATGGACGAGGGGAGAACTCTCCTAGATGAGGAATCAGTTTTTACTGGTTTCCCATGAAGAAACACCAGCGATCGGCCAGGATTTGTGCATCACCGTGTTAAAACTGGACACCTTCTCTGCAGCCTCCTGGGAATTGTAATGGTAAGCACCGGTGTTGTGTCAGTATAAAATACACTCAGATTGGCAAACGTAGCCCGTGTTTAACGCTGTGTTCAGACCAAACGTAGTTCGGGCATCGGGTTTAAATGGAAAGTCAATGGCCGACGCCCATCAAGGAGCCTCGACCCTTCTTGAGATTTTGAGTATTACGCGTGTTTCCACGGAGTTGGAAAATCTGAACTTTGGCGTCTTGATGCGAGGCATCAACCAATGAGAGTGACTCAATGTCATGATGCAGAGACATTTTCTGACAGGACGGGAACACCAAAAAAAACCAGGGGAATCTCTTCACTCTGAAGACAGTGGTGGATAAACTGGGATCTGCGTCTGGTCCCAGTGCTGAACGGTGGTTTGATGACCAGCTGTGCTGATGGGACTTACTGGACTTAAAACACTGTCCTGATGAGGGACAGCAGGTTGCTACACTGGGGGGGGGGATCAGACAACAGCTGAAGGTCAGAGTACAGCTCCTGGAGTAAACGGTGAAACTCAAACTCAGAGTGAACACAGACGCGGCGCAGAAACACCGTAGCTTTATTTATCAAATAAAGCCGAGCCACTGCGCCATTGTACAAACAGACGGGTGAAATGAAAAGAAAACAGAAGCAGCTCCTCCCGACGCCCATGGAGGGCGTGTTGACACTGGAATTCAAGCGTCTGACTTTTAAGCAACCCAGCGTCCAACTTTGAGCGTCAGGCACGTTTTTGGTGCCCAAATCGCGTTTGGTCTGAACACGCGGTAACTGCAGCAAGCTGGGGGGTCCCGTCCGGGTCGCTACGGCTCCTCAGTGTTGGAAAAGACCTTTAAACGTCCACCAGACTGTGCAAACAGGGAACTTACAGCAGCCGCCGGTGGACGTTTCCCTCATTTTAAGGGGGAATTTCTCAAAGAAATGGGTCAGTTACGTTTTTCAAACCATAACCATGGTTGGGGCCGTTACCGTAATTCCCCGGCGATGGACTCTGTGCTACTTCCTACTGGAGCCGTTGTCTCTCATCTCCCCCCTTATTTCCACACATAGTCCACGTCTTTACGGTCATCAGACGCCAGCAGGAGGCTGCAGAGCGGGTGCTGTGGTGAAGGCGTCCAGTTTTACACGGTAACTGCACGAGTCCAGGCCGATCGCCGGCGTTTCTCCACCAGTAAAACTGATTCCCCATCTAGGAGAGTTCTCCCCTCGTCCATTAAAGTAGTCAAAAATGCAAAAACTTTCCGGCATCGTTGTCATTGACACCGTAAAGACCAGTCTCTGTTCTGTTCCGATGGACTTCCAAAGCTTTCTGACCGTCCAGGGCAGTTGGAGCATGCACGCATGACGTACGCATAGATTACGGCGAGTGTCCGCTGGATTTGTGTCTGCTCCAGGTACGCTACGTTTGACTGGACTGAGAGGACGTGGAGAACGCTTTTCAGGACAGGTAAACCATGACAAGTCTCGCCCCCAGAGACCAGAAGTAATCACTACCTCCAGACAGGGCTGTGCAATTAACCAAAATTTGATTGTTATTTCAATTTTCATGTCAAACAATCTCCAAGCTCATAATCGAGCTGAAACAAATCATTTGCCATGTTCTTTACACAACTCCTGAAAGTTATGCTGAAGTTAATTTGAGTGGCTTTCACCTGCAATTTGTTGGGTGTCATCAACAAATATAGTAGATTTGGAATGTTGTAATATTGCATTAAAGCTTAAAGTTTATTTTGGGTAATTTTTCGTATAAATAACTATTTATTTCATTCTTTAAATATAGAGAAATGGCAGAACAGCTGGATACATGGTTTGTTGTGGATACATTTATGTTTTCTATGCATTATTTAATGTTTAAAGTACATTTATTTAATGTTTTGTACATTGCAAAAAAACTGTAAGGTACATATTTGTAGCCTTTCTTCCCCCAATTTGATCATTTTGCTTAAATTTTCAATAACAAAATGTTCTTTGACAGAGAGAGAAATGCTAAATAAATGTACTGTGACTAAGAAAATAACTGTTTCAATAATCGTGATTTCACTATTGACCAAAATAACTGTGATAATGACTTTTTCTATAATTGAGCAGCCCTACCTCCAGAGGATGGACGATAAACAACAATAAATAAGTGTCAACAGCAGAATCAACTTGTAGTTTTCCATGTTTGCTGCTCGTCCCACAGCTGCAGCTGCATTTACAGGGAGCGTATCAGAAACATACTGAAGATTTATTTCATCATCCCGCAGCGTTGACACTGATCAGAGTCAGAGATGTTAAAAACCGTCTGTGTTCTGACTGATTTAAAGGTTTACTTCAGTCCTGCTCTCACCAGTAAACCCTCATCAGCCAGGTCTTCTGAAAGTTTTTAGCCAAAGATCAGATCAGAAGTCTGTGGCGGGGTTTCCTGGACCCACTTTCATTTCATCGGATGACTTCCTCTGATCTGGATGACTGATTCCCTCATCTGGGACTGTGCTGGAGAGGAAACCAAATCTTGAACGCATCATCTGACCGAACCACGTCTTGATCATGTTTCTAAGAGTTTTCTGTCATTTAGTCACACAGCAACATTCATCAGACAGCTGGGATGTCTGAGGAAGAGGAGCGTTCAGACAGCATGAGCTTCGTCATCAGCTCGGAGTCCCTGATCTATAAGGAATGAGCTCCTACCCGAGGTTAAGGTGCTTCAGCTTCTGCAGACTGCTGATCTGAGTCGGAAGCTCCTCGATCTGGTTGTTGAACATGTTCAGCACCTCCAGATTCTTCAGCTCAGAGATGTTGGCGGGAACAGCTGGAAAACACACGGAGGACGACGTCAGAGTGGACGGCTCGTCACTTTCATCTGCTTCGTTCATGTACTGAGCTTAAAAATATCACACCAATCATCCAATCTAAACAGACTTTCAGTAGTGTGGTGATATCTCTGATCTGACCACTTTCTTCATGATGAAATGACAAATGATGGATATTTTAGCACCGCATCGTCCCACCTCATTATTACACTCAGATACAGCAAACATTAGTATTTAATCAGAAACCATCACAGACACAAACTGGGAGACGGTTAAAATCCCCACTTTCCAGTGAAGTTGACAGAAGCTCCATGAGACCGATACAGGACAAGAAACTGTCATCTGACCAACTTCAAAGGTCAAAGGTCACTTTATTAGTGCCCGAACGTACCTGTGAGGACGGTACGTTTGGGCCCGTGTAAAAGTGGACCAGTTTGTTTTGGCCCGGACTAAAGAACCGTACCGAGACCGTCCTCTGGAGCTGGTCTTGGCACAGTCCCGGGTACAAAGCAGGGTTCTCGCTAGGGCTGGAAAAAAAAAAAAAAATCGATACACTGAAATATCGCAATATTTTCAAATGCAGATTTCAAATAGAGATTCAAAAATGCAATATTGATCTATTTTACCAACGAAATCTCGCGAGATTTCGTAAGATAACGGTGAAATCTCATAAGATTTCACGAAAACCCGCGACATTTCTTGACTGAACAACATAATCTCGCGAGATTTCATTAGTAAAATAGATTGATACCACATTTTAACATATCGATATATCAGCATAAGAAAATATCGCCATATTTCAGTGTATCGATTTTTTTTCCCAGCCCTAGTTCTCGCAGGTTTCAGCAAGTTTCTGAATGAAATTCAACACCAACATGATGCAAAACCACAAACATTTAAATGATCCCAGAAATTCAAAACCTTCTGTTTGTTAATTTAGTCATAAAATTTCCTTGTATTAAAAAATAAGGGAGTCATCTTCAACAGCAACGGAGCTAGATCCAGAAGAAAACCGCCATTAGGGAAAAATGGATTTTTGGAAATAACTACTGAAGTAATAGTGATAAAAGCATGATTCCAGATGCTGCTAGTATGGTTTCATGATCAAGGAAGTTTTGTTTCCGTTCCATCCTGCAGACGGGAGGAGGCAGCTTACCGGTGAGCTTGTTGTGGCTGAGGACCAGCTGGGTGACGTGAGACAGCGTGACTGAAACGACATGAACAGAAAGTTGGAGGTAAAGAAACACCATCAGAGTTTAGGACAGCAGTTTCTGCTCACCGCCATCAGAGTGCAGGACTAAACACATCTGGACCGCATCTAAAAATAATCCGGATCCCACCAGTGGATGCTGGTCTAACCCTGGTCCACATCAGAGTCCAGCACTGAACACAGGTATGATCACGTAGATGTTGTACCTGAGGAGAAATGACTCAACTCCACAAGAAAATGGTTTTCCTTAAGTGTACGGGAATATTTAGGAAGCCAACACAGAGTCTAACGTTACAGCTGAAGCATCAGCTGCTGATGGAGAAAAACCCGGCAGGAGGATTTTATGGCTCCGAGAAGCAGTAAAGTTTGGTTCTACTGCCGATATTTCAGGGAACACGGAGGTATTAAAGAAGTAAATATGGATATTTTCTAAGCGTTTATCGGCAGCAGTGAGAAACATCACCAGAGTTCACCACTGAAAATATCAGCGATACAGGTGGGACGGCTGGTGTGTTACCAGCTGCACACTTTTATCTGAACATAACATGATGATCACTAGTTGGTCCGTGGGCCAGACACAAACGTTTCACTTTTCGGTACCACTCAAGGTGACGAAACCTTACTTATGATATCTTCAAAGATCTGTGTCTGTAGATGATATTTTGGTATGATAACACTTTGAGTGGTAGCTGTATTATAGTTATTAACCCTTGAAGTGACCCACCCCCTATAGAAAATGACACTCTAGGCGCAGGTGCATAAGCGCTGATCTGGTTTGATCTGCCATGTTTCCTCGTTCACTCGCTCAGTGGAGCTCCACTGTGATGCACGGGTCACATGATGCCACCATATTACATTTTATAAGCGTTACAGTATGGCACACCCCCACTTAGCAGGTTCTTAATCTTGGTGTGGTTTCCTTCGTGTCCTTCATCATGTGCATGATAAAAGCAGGTTTGGAACATCAACCAAATGGTTGTTAAGTTGGAGCTTATTAGAGCCTAATAATGCTTTATTGTTCACAAACACCCCTGACAATGAAAGAATATAGACATTATACATTTCCTGAATCCTTATGACCCAGTGAGTATTCCAGTTACTAGATTTTGTATCCCTGTTGTTCCCAGAAGACAAAGGGCTAAAAGATAGTATATAATTTAGGCGAAAAATTGTGTAAAATGTGTGTTGTTCATTGTTTAAAGAGCTACAGTGGCTTCTATATTGGTCACAGATTCACATCTTACCTTAAATGAAACCCTAAGAGGTCTCCTTTAAAATGATACCAAAGACAATACTGTCCTCCGTTGGCAGATGACCTGTAGATGAGCCTAAACCTGGTTATGCACCTGCGCATAAAGTGTCATTTTCTATAGGGGGTGGGTCACTTCAAGGGTTGATAACTATAATACAGCTACCACTCAGAAAGTGTTATCACACCAAAATATCATCTACAGACACAGATCTTTGAAGATATCATAAGTAAGTTTCCTCACCTTTAGTGGTACCGATATCTGGTCTAGCCCATGAACTATAGCTGAGGTTTTTGTTGTTTTGTTTTTTTAACCAGTATGACCGTGGTATTACTTGTTAAAACAAAAAATAACAAGAAAAAACTTTCTACTGTAAATATTTCTGTGGTTTGTTGCGTTGCTGTGATACATCCCATCAGCCCAAACAGAGAAGCTACAGAATATTCCAGCCTTGATTAAATGCTCCATTAGACTTTTATCTTAAATTGTGCATGAAAATTGAAATCAACAAAAGTAATAAGTATCTATTCTTAGTCACATAATGCTGGTTGCCAATCAGATGTCATGATGATGCTGCTTCTGCTATTACATTTTTATATTTAAACATTTTCCACTGAATCATTTTAAATAATCTTAACCTGTAATTTAGTTATCTGATAATTAAAGGAAGTTTTTAATCTTAATTTTGTTTAATTTCTTCACCAATATATTTATTATTGTTTTAAAAGCATTTTTTCCAGTACTTTTGTTTTATTTATATTTAATATTGCACTTGCAAACTGTACAATCATGCGGTTTTCTTTAAAGGGACCAAAAAAAGTACCAAAAACCACCCCGGTATCGGCCAATATCGGCCTTAAAACGGAGTATCCGACATCGGCCACCCCACCGATATTTAACAGATGTTTGACCGATATTTAACCAATCAGCCCTCTGTTTCTAAAGTCTAAAAAATAAAAAGAAAAAACTTCTTCAAAAAACTTCCTTTTTTACAGACTTTAAAACTTTTAAAGACTAGGGGGTGGGAAAAAATATTGATACACTGAAATATCACGATATTTTAATATGCTGATATATTGATATTTAAAAACATGGGATCGATCTATTTTACCAACTAAAATTTTGAATCCCACAATATTTCAACGTTCTGTTACGAAATCTCGCGAGAATTCACAAAAATTTCGTGATATTTTCACATGCTGAAATCATATTGACATTTAAAAATGTGGTATCGATCTATTTTACTAACAAAATACTGTTTTTAAACAGAACGGTGAAATCTCACAGGATTTTCAACTAAAATAGATCAATACCACGTTTTTAAATATCAATTTGATATCGGCATATGAAAATATTACTATATTTCAGTGTATCGATATTTTTCTCATCCCTAATTTTCAAAGTGTCGAAAACAGATGATTGACTGCTTATTTTTTTCAACTTTAATATCAGTATTGATATCGGTTAATGGCCACATAAGTTAAAATATCGGCACATTGGACATCAGCCAAAATTCCAATATCGTGCATTCCTACCATAAACTACTGGTAAATATCGACATGAAACATTTTGGTATCGGCCATCCCTAACTTCATAATGACTTAAAAGTCTGGAGGAAAGTCTGATAATGATCGCTGTAACACCCTCCATCTGTCTGTCTGTCTGTCTGTCTGTCAGTCTGAGTCCGCCAACATGGAGCCAGAGACCTGGATCACGTCTCCTGGTCTCAGCTACACCCTGAAGTCTAAGCAGGAGCAGAGAGTGGTCTTACACAGTCCCGGGATGTCCAGCATGTTGGAGACACTCCTGTCGCACAGGTCCACCTCCAGCAGGTTCTTGTCCCGACTCTCCTCCACGATCTTCTTCAGAGACTTGGACATCTTTCTGGAAAACGGCGAAGAGCTCCTTCCGCGATAAAAGCACCGCCGCGGTCCTCGGACGAGCCGCTTTCCCGGTTTAATTCCGCTCTAAAACACCCGGACAACGGTCTGCGACGCAGGACGAGGCTAGCAGCTCACCGCGAGGACGCAAAAGTCTGAAATAAAATAAAAATAAAGTCGAGTTTAGCGTCTGACTTCCTGATTCAGACCGTTGACTTCCCTTCCACAGCCAAACCAACCGGAAGTCTGCTTGACAGACCTCACTCCATATTAGGACATTTCCTGTTCCTGCGCGCGGCCTGGATGGAGTCGGGAATGGAATTTGCGCGTGCAGCCACGCCTCATCACATTCCTCCGTGTTTCTTCTTCTTCTTCTTCTTCTTCTTCTTCTTCTTCTTCTTCTTCTTCTTCTTCTTCTTCTTCTTCTTCTTCTTCTTCTTCTTCTTAGATAGATAGATAGATAGATAGATAGATAGATAGATAGATAGATAGATAGATAGATAGATAGATAGATAGATAGATAGATAGATAGATAGATAGATAGATAGATAGATAGATAGATAGATAGATAGATAGATAGAGTGGGTACAGAAAGTATTCAGACCCCTTTCAACTTTTTACTTTTTGTTTCATTGCAGCCATTTGCTAAAATCGAAAAAGTTCATTTTATTTCTCATTAATGTCACTCAGCACCCCATCTAGACATAAAAAAAGAGAAATGTAGAAATTTTGTAAATTTATTTAAAAAACTATAAACTGAAACATGGTCATTAGTATTCCGAGCCTTTGCAGTGACACTGTTATTGAACTCATATTCTGTCCATTCCTTCTGATCATCCTTGAGATGGTTGTACTCCTTCATTGAAGTCCAGCTGTGTTTAATTAAACTGATTGGACTTGATTAGGAAAGACACACACCTGTCTATATAAGACCTTATATTTCAGTTTTTCTTTTTGAATAAATTTGCAAAAAATTATACATTTCTGTTTTTTTCTGTCAAGATGGGGTGCTTAGTGCATATATTAATGAGAACTAAAATTATTTTTATTTTTATTTTGGCAAATGGCTGCAATGAAGCAAAGTGTGAAAAGTTTAAAGGGGTCTGAATACTTTCTCTGCCCACCATTTTTTAATGCTGACATTTGCCAATGATATCATACATATATAATGATATATGTATGATATCATTGGCAAATGTCAGCATTAAAATGTCGTATTGGAAAATATCGGTGTTGGCTTTTACATTTGACTTTTTTAATGACACAACAAAAACTCATGGCCATGCATCACTAATGCATAAAGACCTTGAATTTTGTCAGCATATTGTTGTTAATTGTTGTAAAGGATTATAAACATAAAAAATAAGAAGGATAAACATGTTTTTTGACGGTACAGCCAGATGCCCTAAATAAACTCCTCTCACTGTGATAAAGCTATTTTGAGATCTTGGCTATTGGAGCAGAATTTAGTGGTAACAAGCCTCAAGCGCCCTCTTGTGGCGTTACACGGTAATGTTTGCTCAAATTTGTTGGCAAGTTAGCATCTCATTTTCAGCCATAAGTATAGGACAAATGCTACCTTCATGTGGTATGGGAAAGATCATTCTTTTCACTTACCAGTGCGTTGTGTTCAAGTTATTTATTGTCGTGCTAAAGTGAAACACTGGAGGCTGTTTTCGAATGACTAGCTAGCTAACTGCTAGCCAGCATCTGCTCTGAGGAGGTAAACCAAATAATATTTTTACAAACAAAACTAAGTTTAAATGGCTATGTTATCAAAGTTCTGTATGTTACAGAATTATAAACTAACCAAATAACAGCAGCAGAAAACGCATCCCATTCAGGATATTTTTGTTGCTCTCCGTCATGTTGAAAGGTCAAAGTTTGCCTCATCTCAGCTTTCCAGTGGAAATCACGACATGAGTGGGGGTTCAAGTGCAATTTTCATGTCGGACTTTGATATTTACCATAAATACAACATAAAGGCAGCGTAAACATCAACCTCCACCGTGATGCGTTCATGTGAGGGACTTCAACATTAGCTGGACATGGAAAGCCGCCATGTTAGAGGACATGGTTGTTCATGTGCGATGGGTGAGAAGAACATTATGTGTCTTCGTCACAGACAAACAGCCCTGTCGTGTTTAAAGACGAGTTCAAACAAAGCAGAAGTGGGATCTGTGTCGGCGTATGCAGGATGAATTTAGTCATCTGCACAAGTTTCATGCTTATGTGCTTGTGGCAGAAAATGAATAAGACCCCCCCCCCCTCCCATTACAATCTGCCTGGTCAGCCCTCCAGCTGTGGGAAAACAGTGTAGCTGAGAAGCTCTGCCAGTAATACCAGATACACCTCATCACCATCAAAGGGATCATTGAGGAGACGGTCACCCAGCTGGTCCGTGGACCAGAATTCCCTGTTAACTGATCATTTAACATCATTTTCCTGAGTGGCTGTCGTGTCACACCGCTGGGTCATACTGCCCTCTTCTGGTTAGTTTTCTACAGTTTAACACAATTTCATCCCCACGTGTGAAAGATGAGCAAAACACTATCTGGGAAAGTCTGTCTAATGATTAAGAGAGAAGCTGTGATAGAAGCTGGTTTCCAGCATGTTGCTACCTTTCTTCCAATGGTGAACCAGATCCAATAAAACACACTTTTCCTCCTTATTTACAAAGTTTCTGATCAATTTCAGCCTTAGATTTAAGTTTTTATCATCCAGCATCCAGAAACAATTACGGCTGCTATTTAAAAATCTACATTCAGCTTCTTCTGGATGAGAGAAGCTGATTTTGAGCTGCAGATGTTGTGTCTAAGCGGTGAACCAGATCCATCACAACACCAATTACCCTCCTTATTTATGGAGATCCTGACAGTTTTACAAACTTACGGATTATCAATCATAAAAACAAAGTTAGACTGTTACTACTGCTATCTGGAATATGTCAAGTGGGCGGGGTCAAACCTTTTTTGAGGGTGGGGTTGCTGGATTTTTGTTGTGAAAATGTTACATTTCAATAAAGTACAGTATGTTTCTTTTTATACTTTTCAAGTTTGTAAAGCAAAGGATAAACAGTTTAATATACATATATACAGTATATACATATACACACACACACAGTCGTCCTCAAAATTATTTCATACCCTTAAATTAAATAAAAGGATAAATTCACAACAGAAATTTAAATAACAAGAAACTAAGGAAACTAATAATAAATTAAAGATCACAAAAATTATAATCAAATTAAATGACATGCTTTTGAATTATGTTTCAAAATAATTATAAGACAAAACACAAAGTAACACAACTGTCCCAGACACATTACAGTATCTTTCCCATAAACAGTGGACCAACATACCTGCCAACAGGTGTAGAAATCTTTTGAACATTAGAGAAAACACCTGATTGCATTGATTGCCTTAAATTGTTACTTAACAAAATTTTAGCTTCGGAGCCCCATCGTGCTTGTTTACTTGTTTTATTTTCTGTGCATTTATTTGTAATATTTCTTTCAAAGCGTAATTCAAAATCAGTGTCACAATTTTATGTGTATGTATATATATATATATGTATATATATATATATATATGTTTTGTTATATATATATACATATGTGTGTGTGTGTATATATATATGTGTGTGTGTATGTTGGTTTTAACAATGAAAGTTTTTTTACAGATAAAAATAATAATAATAATAATTATAATAATAATAATAATTATTTTTTATTTTTATTTTATTTATTTATTTTTTAAACGGAGCTGAATCTTTGAGCAGAGTTGGACTTCCCGCCACTAGGTGGCAGAAATGTGCTAAATAAGGACGGTGGGGGAAAGTGGAGGACATGACGCCGTAGAAGAAGAAAAAAATAAACAACGAAGAAGAAGAAGAAGCCAAGGAAATAGTTCCAGTTGGAGGTTTGGGGTGAATGATGGGGCATGTTCGGGTTCTGGAGTTGTACAGCGGTATCGGAGGGATGCATTATGCTTTAAAAGGTAAGTCTGGACCGGTACCGACCTGGAAGCGGGAGTGTTTCCATCTCCGGACCCTGAAACTAACTGTAGGAAGGTTTAATAAACAGAACTGCCTCCTAGAGACGGTCCAGACCCTGATGCGAGCGCGTGACAGCTGGTCCTCGCTCACCTGCCGCTTTTCATATACTCATGTCCTTAAAGAAAAGAAAGAAAGAAAGCATCATTAAAGTGATGATTGTTTCCCTGCACCTGCAGTTTTCTATCATGCAAGCTTAAATGATCCTGCTCATGTTCTGATTTAAACATCTGATAAAACTGTTCTTAACTGAATCTCTACGTTTTCTTATAAAAACATATATCTACGTATTAAATCAGAGGAACTGTTCTTCATTAGATCTGTTCTGACCCGAGTAGAGATTTCCATTTCCTTAAAATATGTTTGTATATTAAATATTAAAATATGCTGTATCTAGAAGTTTAAACACATTTATTTGATGTGGGAATAAGTTTAGTTGTAATTAAATTCACAATGTTGTCCCAGGTGTTTTTATGTGGGGATGTGAGACAATACTGATACACCAATATATCACGATATTTTGTATTACAATTTTGCATTGATATTAAAAAGCACCTTACAAAAAAAAAGTGGACAATACAGTTATAAAACACATCATAACACACAAACTGTACATGAAACTTGTGTAAAACAATGCTTAAAAACTGGCAGAGCGTCTACATGTTACCATGACAACCTGTGCTTAGTGCATTATTAGAGCTAAATACTCTGGTATAGCTTGTTAGTTAATGTACATCGTAGAAAATAAACTTATAATTTACATGTGAATGATATACACAGCAGCAATACAACCTCAGGATTAGGGAAACGTCTCTGAGCCGGTTGTAAAGTCGTCCATCTATGGTATAACTGAAAATGTAACTAACATAACAACATCAAAAAAGGTAGTTTTAATTTAACTGATTTTTACTGTAATGACTCGATAAATGGATAGTTCTTAACATGTGAAACAACTGCGTTCAAACCAGAACACATTTACACATCAAACCAGTTTCTCATACAAGAGGAAACATGAAGTATAACTCCTCGCGTGCTTTAAAGGTACACCGTGGATCTTTAAACCCAAACATCAGCCTAATGTAAGTAAAAACAGATGATTTCTGGGCTCAATATACAGCTTTTGACGCATGCGGGTGCTCTGAGGGCTTTTCTCCTCTAAAACCAGACATTGTAACTTTTCAGTGGATCCGTCTCATTGGGTCATGTGACCTGGAGTGATTTGCTTTATGGCTCCATGACCTCACTATCAGCTGCTCAAAGTGGTCTGCAAACATGATTTCAAAACACGAATAGAGACTGTTAAATCTTGTGACAGTTGTGTGGCCTGTGGGACGGTACAGGTTTAGCGCCCCTCGTGGCCGAGATTGCACGGTGTCCCTTTAAGTGAATGCATCAGCAGATACACTGTTCTGTACCCATAGCTTTGAGTACCATGCTGTAAACTCGGGTGGTGTAGTTAATCTAGAAATTTGATTGCAATTTAAATTTTCATGTTGAGCGATAGAAATGCATGACGACAGCCGGCCCCCATCGGTATCGGCCTTTATCGGCCTTAAAACTGAGTATCTGAAGTTTTTGAAGAAGAAGAAGTTTTTTTTTTAGACTTTAGAAACAGGGGGCTGATCAGTTAAATATCTGTTAAATATCGGTGGGGTGGCCGATGACTGATACTCAGTTTTAAGACCGATATAGGCCGATAACGATAGGGGTCCAATTACACAATATATTGTTTTAAATGTTGTTTCTTGTACACCGTAAAACAGTTCGTGTTGCTGTTATGCTTGAAAAGTGCTGTATAAATAAATAAACTGGAGGTTCTGGTATCGCAGCTGGTCTGCAGCCTGTATCGGTCTGAATATGATCTGGAACTGATCTGAGAAGTATGGTAACCACCTCCAGGACCCGATATTTACCCTCCAACGATCAGAGTAAGTCCTGTTCTCTCCCCCCCCCCACCAGAGAGCGGCGTACCTGCCCAGGTCGTGGCTGCGGTCGACATTAATACCATCGCCAATCAAATCTACAAGCACAACTTCCCTGAGACCCCCCTCTGGAACAAGACCATAGAGGTGGGTGACGGATGACCGGTTCATACCCCATTTCCACCAGTTATTAATCTGGTTCTGGATCTGCTGGTATCTGTCAGTCTCTACGTTTACCTGTAAACCAGGTAAATAAGTTAATAACTGACAGGAAGTGAAGTAGAAATATTCTAAAAGAGGAAGAAAGTCTGAAGTTAAAATGTTTTGCTTTTGTTTCAGGGCATAACTTTAGAGGACTTCAACAAGTTATCTTTCGACATGATGACGATGAGTCCTCCGTGCCAGCCGTTCACCAGGTGAGTCTGATGTGGTTTGATAGAGCAGGGAGGCGTGGCGAGCTGAAAACACACCTGCAGGGGCGTGTCCTGACGGGTGGTGCGTCTGTGCTGCGGGGAAGAAGCTGAACTCATTTCATACGTGTAATCTTCAGGGGGTTGAATAATGTTGTCAGTAGCTGCGTTTACACGGACAAATAATTCATCTATCCGATTAAAATCTTTCCGATCGGAGCTTCCAGCTGACGTGTTTACGTGGACGAGGAAAGTGATCCGATTAATTGTATTTAATTGATGGACAGATTCATATGATCGCACTTCTTTTGACATGCGCAATGGCTCCTAGTTCGGAAGAAGAGGGGTTTTCTTTTTTAGATTTATAATCTTTTGACCATCGAAATGCTCAATAATCATTAACTATCAGTAGGAATTAAAAACCCAACCATGTAACAAGTTATACAGCCCGTTTAATGCTGCTTCAGACCAAGAGCGACTAAAGCTGTAAAATAGCTTTTGTCGCTCATAAAAATAGCTGCTACAAAAAAAATCTGTTCGCTTTTGTCGCTCAAGTCGCTTATGACATCACGTTCCATTTTGCATATCCTTTTAAAAGGACCGTATGCTTTTTACCATTAGCAGAGCTTTTGTAGTGATGCTTT
>JALJCO010003618.1:0-45156 GCA_023101725.1 Atherinomorus stipes
AAATGTGTTTGTTTTTATTTTCTCTTGAAAAGCACTTTGGGTTGCCTTTGGCAGGAAAAGCGCTTTATAAATAAAGTTTGATTTGATTTGATTTAAAAAGAACCTTGCCTGACAAAGTGAAGTAGACCAAAAGATCCTCCAAAGCTAGACATCATGCTGCCATCCAAAGAAATTCAGGAACAAAATGAGAAACAAAGTCATTGAGATCTATCAGTCTGGAAAAGGTTCCAAAGCCATTTCTAAAGCTTTGGGACTCCAGAGAACCACAGTGAGAACCATTATCCACAAATGGTGAAAACATGGAACAGTGGTGAACCTTCCCAGGGAGGGGCCGGCCGACCAAAATGACCCCAAGAGCACAGCGACGACTCATCCAAGAGGTCACAAAAGACCCCAGAACAACATCCAAGAACTGCAGGCCTCACTTGCCTCAATGAAGGTCAGTGTTCATGACTCCCCCATCAGAAAGAGACTGGGGGGCAAAAATGGCTGCATGGCAGAGTTCCAAGACCAAAACCACTGCTGAGCAAAAAGAACATAAAGGCTCGTCTCAGTTTAGCCAGAAAGCATCTTGATGATCCCCAAGACTTTTGGGAAAATACTCTGTGGACGGACGAGACAAAAGTGGAACTTTCTGGAAGGTGGAGGTCCCATTACATCTGGCGTAAAAGTAACACGGCATTTCAGAAAAGGAACATCATAGCAACAGTAAAATATGGTGGTGGTAGTGTGATGGTCTGGGGCTGTTTTGCTGCTTCAGGACCTGGAAGACTTGCTGTGGTAAATGGAACCATGAATTCTGCTTCTACCAAAAAATCCTGAAGGAGAACGTCCGGCCATCTGTTGGTGACCTCAAGCTGAAGCGCACTTGGGTTCTGCAGCAGAACAATGATCCAGAACACACCAGCAAGTCCACCTCTGAATGGCTTAAGAACAACAACATGAAGACTTTGGAGTGGCCTAGTCAAAGCCCCCCACCTGAATCCCATTGAGATGCTGTGGCATGACCTTAAAAGGCGGTTCATGCTGGAAAAGCTTCCAATGTGGCTGAATTACAACAATTCTGCAAAGATGAGTGGAACAAAATTCCTCCACAGCGCTGTAGAAGACTCACTGCCAGTTATCACAAACGCTTGATGCAGTTGTTGCTGCTAAGGTGGGAACAAGCAGTTATTAGGTTTAGGGGAAGATCACTTTTTCACACAGGGACATGGAGGTTTGGATTGGTTTGATAATTGAGTCATTCTCGCCTGCTAGCATGTCCTATTTCAGCAGCTACCATTTCAGGAGGCTGCTTCAGAGTGTGCGGACTCTGTAGCCTACGTAGTCTACGCACTTCGCAGTGTGCAGCCTGCAAGATGAGACACACCTGAGTATTGAAAATGGCCCCGCCCCCTCTAACAGAAACATAACCAACCCAACGGCTGGGTTTAAAAAAACATCCCAGCATTCTTTAGGTTTAACCCAGTGCATGGGTTAAAAATAACCTTGATAATAACCCAAAATGGGTTACACATTTCATAACACAGCATTTTTTAGGGTGTAGGAGTTTATACGTGCATTTAGGCCCCGTTTATACAGGACACGGTAATATCTTTCCAGATGTGCCGATCGTTCAGACGGTGCCGGCGTTTTGAGAAGTCAGAAATGCAAAAAAAATTAAACTACCTTCCAAAGTGGAAATCTTGAAAACGCTCCACCGAAGTGTCACCATGTAAATCATTGAAAACGCAAAAGTCTGTTTCGTAATTTTAAAAAGTGTTTGTCGTCACATAATGATGATGTCACAAAGAGGTGCCAGTGCGTGGAAACATCAACAAACAGAAGAAGGAGTCGGGTCTCTGAGACGCGGAAGTTGAACTCCTTAATGAGCTGCATGTGTGCAAATGAAACACTGACTCGCTGCAAACCCCCCAGTTAAACTCAGATAAAACTGAGGTGCTGGTGTTTGGTCCAGAGATGCACCGAACCAGTTTCCCGATCCAATCCGATACCGATACCGGGCTGAGCATATCGGATACTACTTTTGAATGAATGAACTGCTTTCCTTGCCAAGTGAGTGAAGGACTCAAGCTTGATGTAAACGTCTAGCTTTGTTTCAAGAAAAGTAACACATGAACAGATAGAAATGTACTTAATTTGATCTTTTAATAAATAAGTGTATATTTACTACAATATTAATAAAAACAGAAATGACTGGATCGGAAGGCTGGATCTGCCACATTTATACGATATCTGATCCCGCTAATTTGTTAATATGGGAGCCGATATCGTGCCTCTCTAGTTTGGCCCTGATGATGCCATTCCTGGTATCAATCATTATTTAGCTGATCTGACTGCTTCATCTAAAAGAAAGGACTAAAAATGACCATTTTGCACGTTCCTTAATAAAACTATGATGGACAAAGTTCTCTTATGTTTTTTTTTTTTTTTTTACATCTATTAACCCCTGTGCCCTGCTCGGGACACTTTTGTCCTGAGCATGGGGAGCGTAACTTTTTTTGAGGAGGGCCTGAGGGTTAATACAACAAAAACCACTTTGCCATCAACAGGGGGTATTTGACTTAACATATATTCGCAAGAGGTACTTTGTTGAAAAAAAGTTTGAGAACCACAGATTTACGTCATCACATGTCAAGAACCTCAGCTTTCCAGTGGTTTATTAAGGTAGGCGGTATTAAGCACGATTTTTTTACGTCCTCCCCACGGTTACTCCTGGAAAAAAGAGCATGTGATAGACCAGGGGGAGGCCGGACCCCAAAAACGTGAAACTATTAAACTGAGTACTTGAGTTGTTCAGTCTGAATGTCTGAAAACAGAAATATTCTTCCATAAATTCGGTCTGAAGTCATCTCCTCGTCGTTTTCATCACAGCTTCTTTCAGTGTTGGTGCCTGTTTCATCCCTCTGAGTGAAAAGCTTCCTTTCATGGCGACCCTCATCCCTCTGCGCTGTCAGCTGGTAAAACTAACAGGTACTTGAGAACGCCTTCTGAAGTGCAGAACTTTCCCTGCTCTGCAGATAAAGCGGCTCATATAAAACAGCAGAGGGATCTGTATAAATGCTGCAGAGGCAGAGCCATATCTTCAGCTCGGCACATATTTAAAGGTCACTGGTGGTTTTACAAGTGGAGGTAATGGCGTTCCTACGCTTCCATGAATTGGCTGATCTGTCACTGAGGGCTTGTTTATGAGTGGTTTGCCTCCTTCTCTGCGCCCTCCTCCCACCACGCTGCTCATTTCAGCCGCCATCAAATACACAATTGCTCCAATTCATCAGTGAATTAGTGGCACGCTGACGGTGATATCCAGGCTGCTGCTGGAGCGCTGGTCCAGGTCCGGGTCCAGGTCCGGGTCCAGGTCCGGGTCCAGGTCCAGGTCCGGGTCCGGGTCCAGGTCCGGGTCCAGGTCCAGCTGTGACCTGCTGCAGCACCTGATCAGCAGAGACGGACATCTTCACCTGGTTGGAGCGTGAGAGGCTCTCCGCCGGCTCTAATCCACTGCTGCGACGACGCTACAGGAGCTGACGCGTTCTCGGCCACCTCACGGATAGATTTTAAATCATGAAATGACGTCATTACAGGTGATTGTGGATTTGAAGACGTTTCATCGTTTTCTGTGCGTCCTGTTGGTGAAAGCACCTGAATGAGGCAGAGACTGGATCATAATACCCGAAAAAAAATATAATAAAAATGATCAATTTAAGAGATTTCAGCTGAATTTTTGACAGACCTGTGAGATATTTATTTTTCACCTTATTATTAGTATAATATTACAGTGACACATGAAAGTTTACATACACTCCCATTAAAGACAGAAAAAAATCAGCTGTCAGTAAAATAAGTGGAAATTGACTAAAGTACGAATAAATAAAAATGTTGTGAAAATCATGACATTTAATTCATTTATAAATATATGCATACTTTTATGTTTGTGCATGAGGAGTACAAAAGTACATACTTTTTTCCAGATGATTTGGATATTCAGATGTTATCACCCTTTTATTTTTTCATATTTGCACCTATTATTGGATGTGGGGTCTGACACTTCACTCAGGATTCACAGCTGAAGCAAGATTTCTTGTTTTGTTTCTAGAAGCTCAGGAAGCTAACTTGCTGTTAGCTGACTAAAAACCACCGTTATGCAACTCTGCTACAGGCTGAGGCCATCCTGGAAGCAAACAAGGAGCTAGCAGTTAGCCACCAGCCGTCATCCAGTCAGTCGTCCGTCAATCAAAAGGACACGCCCCTAATTATGCGTAATTTCCAGTCACATCTAAACATACGAGTTATAAAAAAAAATCACCCCCCTCACAGTTGAACTTGACCTATTAAACCTAAAATGACTTTTTGAACCTGACTGTAAACGTGTTTATTTTTTTGCTGTAAACATGTTTATTTCTATAGTGAACATGTTTATTTTCCTGTTAACATGTTTATTTTCTTGTTAACATGTTTATTCCTGCTGTAAGCATGTTTATTTTTTCTTTAAGTATGTTTATTCCTACAGTGACCATGTTTATTTTCCTGTAAACATGTTTATTCCTGCTGTAAACATGTTTATTTTCCTGTAAACATGTTTATTCCTGCTGTAAGCATGTTTATTTTTTCTCTAAATATGTTTATTCCTGCTGTAAACATGTTTATTCCTGCTGTAAACATGTTTATTCCTGCTGTAAACATGTTAATTTTTCCTGTAAACATGTTTATTCCTGCTGTAAACATCAAATTTCCTCGAAATGATTTCCTGAATTTTCTCTGATTTCCTAGTTTATTTCTCCTATAAACATGTTTATTCCTACTGTAAACATGTTTATTCTTGCTGTAAAGTTGGTCTTTTTAACATGGGAATCTATGGGGCTTTGGTCTGTCTTGCAGCCTCTAGTGGATGAGGAGGGAACTACAGTTTTTTGGTCAACCCGGAAGTGGCTTCTTCTTTTTCATCTCTCTCACCACAGGTTGCTGCTTGGGTTCACCACAAGCAATCTGAGCTGAGCTGTTACAGCTGAGGACGCAAAGTTAACGTCAGAGGTAAAGTCAGAGTAAATGAAAAGGTTCTGTCACAGATGTCAGCATAAAAAAACCTGCACCAGCTCAGGAGTGCAGATGTTGCAGGTAGCTGTGATCAACACCAGCAAAGGCAGATTTTAGTGACAAAAGAACTAAAGTTGAAGTTTATTCTCTATGAATAAACTTAAATAAACTTCAGTGTTTTTAACCACACTGAAGTGGCTGAAAACACCGTTATCTTCAATTAATTACATCCACTGTGAAGAGATGCCTCTCTCCAGAACCTGAGATAACAGGACAGTTTTAAGAATAATCTGTAGTTATTTAAAGACAAGGAGCCAAATCAGGCTTTTTCAGCAGCATGTTTCAGACCAGAGGCCAGACACAAATCACAGCCGTGTGAAGATAACAGGACTGTCTGTGGGGAATATTCCTTTAAACATGGAATTTCTGCATAAATCAAGCTGAAAATTTTCTCTATTTGATTTCAAATAAACCATGGCCACACAAGATACAAGAGAAAAGTGCAAAATCACGCACATCCTGAAGAAGTTGTGACTGCAGTAGGTGCTGGACCATGAAGAACAATATAGATGACGAGATGAGGAGATGGGGCCGCACTCCTGTGCCCCTTTTCGTCTGCCCTTCTTCAGACTAAAAGACGATCAGGTAGGTGCACCTGCCGAGGTGGGCTATACCTGATCACCTGACTGTCAATGACATCAGTGAGAAAAAATATCAGACTACATCAAATGAGTACAAAAGACCACACGAATACAGCAATATGCTGCGTGTACACATGACATGAAAAAGACCAGGAGTAAACAGTCATTATGAAATACAGTAAACATGTTTACACACAAATAAACATGTTTACAGCAGGAATAAGCATGTTTACACAGAAATAAGCACATTTACAGCAGGAATGAACATATTTACACAGAAATAAACATGTACACAACAGGAATAAACATGTTCACACAGAAATAAACATGTTTACACAGACATAAACATGTTCACACAGAAGTAAACATGTGTACACAGGAATAAACATGTTTACAGCAGGAATAAACATGTTTACAGCAAGAATAAACATGTTTACACAGAAATAAACATGTACACAACAGGAATAAACATGTACACAACAGGAATAAACAGGTTCACAGCAGGAATAAACATGTTTACACAGAAATAAACATGTTCACACAGAAATAAACGTGTACACAGGAATAAACATGTTTACAGCAGGAATAAGCATGTTTACACAGAAATAAACATATTCACAGCAGGAATAAACATGTTTACACATAAATAAACATGTACACAACAGGAATAAACATGTTTACAGCAGGAATAAACATGTTTACACAGAAATAAACATATTCACAGCAGGAATAAACAATGTTTACACATAAATAAACATGTACACAACAGGAATAAACATGTTTACAGCAGGAATAAACATGTTTACAGCAAGAATAAACATGTCTACACAGAAAAACATGTACACAGCAGGAATAAGCGTGTTTACAGCAGGAATAAACATGTTTACAGAGAAATAAAAAAATGTGTACACAGAAATAAAAAATGTTTACACAAAAAATAAGCATGTTTACACAGAAATAAGCATGTTTACACAGAAATAAACATGTTTACACAGAAATAAACATGTTCACAGCAGGAATAAACATGTTTACACAGAAATAAACATGTTCACAGCAGGAATAAACATGTTTACACAGAAATAAACATGTTTACACAGAAATAAACATGTACACAACAGGAATAAACATGTTTACACAGAAATAAACATGTCTACACAGAAAAACATGTACACAGCAGGAATAAGCGTGTTTACAGCAGAAATAAACATGTTTACAGAGAAATAAAAAAATGTTTACAGAGAAATAAAAAATGTTTACACAGAAATGAACATGTTCACACAGAAATAAACATGTCCACACAGGAATAAACATATTTACACAGAAATAAACATGTTCAAAGAAGAAATAAAATGTTTACAGCAAAAACATTACAGTAAACGTGATTTCTGCATAAATCAAGCTGAACATTTTCTCTGCGTTAGATTTCAAATGAACAGCCAGGCAGCAGTGATGTCATTTCAGTAACTTAAACAGCCGTAAACCTCCAGAAGTGCTGCGGGATGCTGGTTGTTCCTCTGTGACAAATACGCTGATGTTTTGTTCTTCCTGCAGCAGAGCTGAGCTGCCAGGAGACGCTCTGTTGTTTAATCAGCCGCTCAATCAGATCAAACTCCTGCAGACGACGACTCCCATCACGTCAGTCTGCCTGATTTCACAAACATTCAAATATGCAGCCTGTAAAACTGGAGAATTTTCCTTCAACTATGAGCAAATGAGCGGGTTGTGTCCGTAATGAATGCTGTTTATGTTGCATTTACGCTTTAGGACTGTAAAAATAATGTTGCTCCTGTTCCCTCGCTCATTAGAGGAAGAGGAAACTTCCTCTCATGTGCATGAGGGCATTTTTTTTTAAAACTACTAATATAAAGGTAAGCATGCTGCAGCTGGTGTTGTTTCCATGGTGTCTCGCTGAGCTGGCATTGAGGAAAAACAGCCATTTAAGCCGAGCGCGGTCCTGAGGACAGATACTGATGCTGGGCTGGCAGCCTGTGTATAATACTGAGAGAGGTCGTTCTTCTTTGCCCGGCATTTTTAGTACAGTTCTATCTCTCACCTCCAGCTCTGCAGAGGGGCGATAGCACCGCGGCACGCTGTAATTTCCCAGCATTTTCTCATCTTTATCTTCTGGGCTGCTTTGGC
The DNA here is from genome assembly GCA_023101725.1 of Atherinomorus stipes. Classification (NCBI taxonomy): domain Eukaryota; kingdom Metazoa; phylum Chordata; class Actinopteri; order Atheriniformes; family Atherinidae; genus Atherinomorus; species Atherinomorus stipes. The sequence continues at coordinate 7,812 of JALJCO010003618.1, forward strand.
TCTGTATGAGCGGAGCATGTACTACACACCTCAGAGTGTAATCTCACACTGGGTAGCAGCTTCATTTAAATACGGCCTTTTCTGGAGGTCATCACCCCACTCTTCTGCTCTAACACACCCATCCAAACAGCAGCTGAGGGCTGAAAGCTGCGGCGGGGAAACCTGTTCTCAGTCCTCGTCTTTGAGAGGTGGATACTGCGTTTTCCTGCCAATGATTCTTTATACTCAAAACTCCTCTTATGTGTCTGTGAGGATAATTGTGATGGATAATTTATTCTTTAGGTCAGGGGTCTGAACCTTTACAGTCAAAAGACTCATTTTTGCCTCAATCCAGCTAAATAAGTCAACTAGAACTGCAAATATTTCATGGCCTTTAAAAAAAAATAAAAAGGCAATTTCAAAAATTATGATTATAATTTTTGGGAAATACTTATTTTATGAAATTTGTTTTAAAGGAATCAGTTTTATTTTGACTTTTAGTTTTTTTTTTCTTCTTTTTTAACCTTTTTCTTTTCTCTTTTTGCTCCTTTTCTTTCTCTCCTTTTCTTCTTATTCTCTCTTTTTTTTCCTTCTTTTTTCTTTTTTTAGGCTTTAGACATAAAACCTTTGCAAACAAAGAATGGTTCCATTTTTCTTTATAGAATTTTGCTCTTTTCAGACCGTGTGTTGCAGAAGAAGCCCAGAACTTCCAAGCTAATGAGGCGAGAAACAGATGTAGAAAAAAAAATTACTAGTACTCTAATTTGCAAAAATTTAGTGCACTTATTCCAATGAACAGCTAAAACCTACATTTGTTATCATGTATATCTTTTTAAAAAATATTGTCTCTTTATCATTTTTACTGTGTAATTTTTATGGTGAAAAACTGGCAGCTGCGGTCGCCAGTTTTTCACAGTAAAAATTACAGTAAAAGGTGTCAACTACAGCTGCAAGTCTTTAGTATTTAACTGTTGTTTTTGCGGTTAACTACCATGAATAAGTAACAGTTGTGTACTGCTAAATTTACAGTTGTCAAAACAGCAAACCATAATATTTTATACAATGCCACTGTAATTTAGGGGAGAGGGGGGGGGGGAGAGGGGGGAAAAAAAAAAGGAAAAGAAAAAGGGGGAAGGGGGGAAAAAAAAAAAAGAAGAAAGGGGAAAAAAAAAAAAAAAAAGAAAAGAAGGGGAAAAAAGAAAAAAAAAAGAAAAAAGAAGGAAGAAAGGGAGGAGAAGAGAAAAGGAGGGGAAAAAAGAGAATAGTGTGATAAGCTGTCAGTTTTTAACAGTTTTTTTTTGTAAAAAAAAATACTTATTGCACCATTTTAACTGTTGTGTTTGTTTCAATGCCAATCATTTTTAAATCATGATTTTACAGTGCGCAATGAAATACTAACAAAATGATAATAGAAAAAAATTTATGAGTACATTAAAACAAGATAAAAACTAAGTATTTCAAAATGATAAATTAATTACAGATTAATATATGACTATCCAGATTTCTTACAATATATTATGTTGTAGCAATAAAACATAATTTGCAAGTACTTGCATTAAATCAGTGAAATATCATCTTTGTGACACCATGGCGACATCTGTCAGCGATGCTGGTGTCATCACGTCACACACGAACAAGTCGTTTATTTCTCCCCTAAAACTCTCAGAGGGGACGACAACGCAGGTTTTACAGCAGTTCAGTAGTATCAGTATAGTAGTATCAGTGCAGTAGTACCAGTGCAGTAGTATCAGTACAGTCGTATTAGTACAGTAGTATCAGTGCAGTAGTACCAGTGCAGTAGTATCAGTATAGTAGTATCAGTGCAGTAGTATCAGTGCAGTAGTACCAGTGCAGTAGTATCAGTGCAGTAGTATCAGTGCAGTAGTACCAGTGCAGTAGTATCAGTGCAGTAGTATCAGTGCAGTAGTACCAGTGCAGTAGTATTAGTCTGGTAGTATCAGTTCAGTAGTATCAGTACAGTTGAATCAGTTCAGTAGTATCAGTATAGTAGTATCAGTGCAGTAGTATCAGTGCAGTAGTATCAGTATAGTAGTATCAGTACAGTGGTATCAGCGGTAGTATCAGTAAAGTAGTATCAATGCAGTAGTATCAGTTTGATAGTATCAGTACAGTCGCATCAGTCCAGTAGTATCAGTTCGGTAGTATCAGTTCGGTAGTATCAATACAGTAATATCAGTACAGTAGTATCAGTCCGGTAGTATCAGTCCAGTAGTATCAGTTCGGAAGTATCAGTACAGTAGTATCAGTCTGGTAGTACGAGTACAGTCATATCAGGACAGTAGTACCAGTGCAGTAGTATCAGTATAGTAGTATCAGTGCAGTAGTATCAGTATAGTAGTATCAGTGCAGTAGTATCAGTGCAGTAGTATCAGTATAGTAGTATCAGTGCAGTAGTATCAGTGCAGTAGTACCAGTGCAGTAGTATCAGTATAGTAGTATCAGTGCAGTAGTATCAGTGCAGTAGTATCAGTATAGTAGTATCAGTGCAGTAGTATCAGTTCGGTAGTATCAGTTCAGTAGTATCAGTCCAGTTGTATCAGTCTGTTAGTATCATTACAGAAGTATCAGTTCGGTAGTATCAGTCCAGTTGTATCAGTACAGTTGTATCAGTTCGTTAGTATCAGTCCGTTAGTATCAGTACAGAAGTATCAGTACGGTAGTATCAGTCCGGTAGTATCAGTTACGAAGTATCAGTCCGGTAGTATCAGTTCAGTAGTATCAGTTCAGTAGTATCAGTCCAGTTGTGTCAGTCCGTTAGTATCATTACAGAAGTATCAGTTCGGTAGTATCAGTACGGTAGTATCAGTCCAGTAGTATCAGTCCGGTAGTATCAGTCCGGTAGTATCAGTCCGGTAGTATCAGTACAGAAGTATCAGTCCGGTAGTATCAGTACAGTAGTATCAGTCCATTAGTATAAGTACAGAAGTATCAGTCCGGTAGTATCAGTCCGGTAGTATCAATACAGTAGTATCGGTACAGTCGTATCAGTAGGCAAGGCAAGTTTATTTGTATAGCACATTTCATGTACAGAACAATTCAAAGTGCTTTACATAAAACATTAAAAGCAAAAGGGAGAGAAAAAAACTATTAGAAGCATGATTCAAAATTAAAAGCATTTAAGATTAAAAAGAGAGAATACAGAGACGTGCGGATTTTAACTTTGGAAAAAAAATCTGCGTAAATGCAGCTGAGAACAGGTGGGTCTTCATCCTGGATTTAAATAAACTGTTTAAGCAGATCTGAGACTTTCTGGGAGTTTGTTCCAGACATGTGGAGCATAGAAGCTGAACGCAGCTGATCCAGGTCTGGTTCTGGTTCTGGAACTGATAAAAGACCGGATCCAGATGACCTGAGGGGTCTAGTAGGTTCATACTGGGTCAAGAGGTCACTGATGTATTTTGGGCCTAAACCATTCAGAGCTTTATAGACCAGCAGCAGAACTTTAAAGTCTATTCTCTGATGGACCGGCAGCCAGTGTAAAGACCTGTGAACTGGACTGATGTGGTCCACTTTTCTGGTCTTAGTGAGAACTCGGGCAGCAGAGTTCTGAATGAGCTGCAGCTGTTTAACTGGTTTTTTAGGTAGACCAGTAAAGACGCTGTTACAGTAATCAAGCCGACTGAAGATGAATGCATGGACTAGTTTTTCCAGATTTTCCTGAGACATCAGATCTTTTATCCTTGAGATGTTCTTCAGGTGATCGTCGGCTGATTTAGTGATCGCCTTGATGTGTTTTTCAAAGTTTAGGTCTGAGTCCATCACTACACCCAGATTTCTGGCCTGATTGGTGGTTTTTAGGTGTATGGACTGAAGTTCTGTGACAACCTGCTGTTGTTTCTCTTTGGCTCCAAAAACAATCACCTCAGTTTTGTTTTTGTTCAGCTGAAGAAAGTTGAGGCACATCCAGTCATTAATCTCCTCAATACATTTACCAAGAGCCTGTACAGGGCCCCGGTCTCCTGGTGATACTGTAATATATAGCTGTGTGTCATCTGCGTAGCTATGGTAACTGATATTGTTGTTCTTTATAACCTGAGCCAGTGGGAGCATGTAGATGTTAAACAGAAGAGGCCCCAGGATAGAGCCCTGGGGAACTCCACAGGTCATTTTTGTCTGCTCAGATGTAAAATTGCCTACTGACACAAAGTACTTCCTGTTCTCCAAGTATGTTTTGAACCAGTTTAGTACAGAACTAGAGAGACCCACCCACTTCTCCAGTCGTTGGAGTAATATAATGTGGTCAACTGTATCAAATGCAGCGCTGAGATCCAGTAAAACCAACACTGACATTTTTTCCAGCGTCAGTATTCAGACATATGTCATTCATGACTTTGGTCAGAGCAGTCTCGGTGCTGTGGTGCTGTCTAAAACCTGACTGGAAGACATCATAACGGTTGTTTTCTCTTAAAAAGTCATTTAGCTGGTGAAAGGCTGCTTTTTCAATGATCTTACTTAAAAATGGAAGATTGGAGATCGGCCTGTAGCTGCTCATCTGTGTCTTGTCTAGATTATCCTTTTTTAGCAGAGGTTTGATCACAGCTGTTTTCAGTGACTCTGGAAAAACACCTGACGTTAGAGAGGAGTTCACAATCAGGACAGTAGTATCAGTCCGGTGGTATCAGTACAGTAGTATCAGTCTGGGGCAGTAGTATCAGTCCGGTGGTATCAGTCAGGTGGTATCAGTACAGTAGTATCAGTCCAGTCGTATCAGGACAGTAGTATCAGTCCAGTAGTATCAGTCCGGTGGTATCAGTACAGTAGTATCAGTCCGGTAGTATCAGTACAGCAACATCAGGACAGTAGTATAAGTCCAGTAGTATCAGTACAGTAGTATCAGTCCGGTAGTATCAGTCCAGTAATATCAGGACAGTAGTATCAGTCCGGTAGTATCAGTACAGTAATATCAGGACAGTAGTATCAGTCCGGTAGTATCAGTACAGTAATATCAGGACAGTAGTATCAGTCCGGTAGTATCAGTACAGTAATATCAGTACAGTGGTATCAGTCCGGTAGTATCAGTCCGGTAGTATCAGTACAGTAATATCAGGACAGTAGTATCAGTCCGGTAGTATCAGTACAGTAATATCAGTACAGTGGTATCAGTCCGGTAGTATCAGTACAGTAATATCAGGACAGTAGTATCAGTCCGGTAGTATCAGTACAGTAGTATCAGTACAGTGGTATCAGTCCGGTAGTATCAGTACAGTAGTATCAGGACAGTAGTATAAGTCCGGTAGTATCAGTACAGTAGTATCAGTCCAGTCGTATTAGTCCGGTGGTATCAGTACAGTAATATCAGTACAGTAGTATCAGTCCGGTAGCATCAGTCCGGTAGTATCAGGACAGTAGTATAAGTCCGGTAGTATCAGTCCGGTGGTATCAGTACAGTAGTATCAGTCCGGTAGTATCAGTACAGTGGTATCAGTACAGTGGTATCAGTCCGGTAGTATCAGTACAGTAATATCAGGACAGTAGTATCAGTACAGTAGCATCAGTCTGGTAGTATCAGGACAGTAGTATTAGTCCAGTAGTATCAGTACAGTAGTATCAGTCCAGTAGTATCAGTCCGGTAGTATCAGCCCAGTAGTATCAGTCCAGTAGTATCAGTACAGTAGTATCAGTCCAGTAGTTTCAGTCCGGTAGTATCAGTACAATAGTATCAGTCCAGTAGTATCAGTACAGAAGTATCTGTTAGGTTGTATCAGTACAGTAGTATCAGTCCAGTAGTATCTGTCCGGTGGTATCAGTACAGTAGTATCAGTACAGTAGTACCTCTACATTAAAAATCATCCCATCATTGACTGACAGGTATCAGTAGTACATGTACATGTACATGAACATGTACATGTACATGTACATGGAGTCACTTCTAACATAAAGACTGGGAATGCCCTGGTGAGTGTGTGTGTGTGTGTGTGTGTGTGTGCGCGTGTGCGTTGTGTGTGTGTGTGTGTGCGTGTAGGTGTGTGTGTGTGCGTTGTTAGGTGTGTGTGTGCGTGTGTATAGGTGTGTGTGAGTGGGTGTGTGCGTTGTTAGGTGTGTGAGTGTGTGTGTGTACGTTGTTAGGTGTGTGTGTGTGTGTGTGTGTGTGTAGGTGTGTGTGTGTGTGCGTGGTTAGGGTGTGTGTGTGTGTGTGTGTGTGTGTGCGTGGTTAGGTGTGTGTGTGTGTAGGTGTGTGCGCGTGTGCGTTGTGTGTGTGTGTGTGTGCGTGCGTGTAGGTGTGTGTGTGTGTGTTGTTAGGGGTGTGTGTGCGTGTGTATAGGTGTGTGAGTGGGTGTGCGTTGTTAGGTGTGTGAGTGTGTGTGTATGTTGTAAGGTGTGTGTGTGTGTGTGTGTGTGTAGGTGTGTGTGTGTGTGTGTGTGTGTGTGTGTGTGTGTGCGTGTTAGGTGTGTGTGTGTGTGTGTGTGTGTGTGTGTGTGTAGTGTGTGTGTGTGCGTGTGGTTAGTTGTGTGTGTGTGTGTGTGTGTGTGTGTGTGTGTGTAGGTGTGTGTGTGTGCGTGGTGTATGTGTGTGTGTGTGTGTGTGTGTGTGTGTGCGTGGTTAGTGTGTGTGTGTGTGTGTGTGTAGGTGTGTGTGTGTGCGTGGTTAGGTGTGTGTGTGTAGGTGTGTGTGTGCGTGTGTGTAATGTGTGTGTGTGTGCGTGGTTAGGTGTGTGTGTGTGTAGGTGTGTGTGTGTGTGTGTGTGCATTGTTAGGTGTGTGTGTGTGCGTGTGTGTAGGTGTGTGTGTGTGCGTGGTTAGGTGTGTGTGTGTGTGTAGGTGTGTGTGTGTGTGTGTGTGCATTGTTAGGTGTGTGTGTGTGTGTGTGTGTGTGTAGGTGTGTGTGTGTGCGTGGTTAGGTGTGTGTGTGTGTATGTGTGTGTAGGTGTGTGTGTGTGCGTTGTTAGGTGTGTGTGTGTGTGTGTGTGTGTAGGTGTGTGCGTGGTTAGGTGTGTGTGTGTGCGTGTGTGTAGGTGCGTGTGTGTGAGTTGTTAGGTGTGTGTGTGTGCGTGGTTAGGTGTGTGTGTGTGCGTGTGTGTAGGTGTGTGTGTGTGCGTGGTTAGGTGTGTGTGTGTGCATTGTTAGGTGTGTGTGTGTGCGTGTGTGTAGGTGTGTGTGTGCGTTTTCAGGTGTATGCTGCAGCTTTGCAGGGTGGTGACGGAGGAAGGAGCAGCAGTAGAATGTGCTGGAAGCCTGTCAGCTGGCTCCAGGCCTGGGCCGGCAGCGGGGGGGCCTAGGCCGGCAGCGGGGGTGCCTGGGCCGGCAGCGGGGGGGCCTAGGCCGGCAGCGGGGGTGCCTGGGCCGGCAGCGGGGGCTCTGCAGGACGGCGTCACACTCCTCCAAGGGAAAATCACATCACCGACGTCTGAACCGCACACGATAAGGAGTCATTACCATACGTTTTTTCCTCCCTGTTGAAACGGCTGCTGAAACAAAAGGCCAGTTGATTATTTTTTCCTTGATCGGTGTAGCATTCAAGAGGTCTGGTTTGGGGGGGGGGGGGGGGGGGCAGGGCAATGAAATCCCTCACAGGGAGAATGGAGGAAGCTGACATGCATACAAGGCAGGAGGACGGCTGGATTCCCGAGGTGGGATCAGCCTGTCCAGCTTCCACAATGCAGCCGCGAGATGAGACGGACACACAAAAGAGCCGAATGTGACAGTCGGTCCACTCAGGCGGCCACCCCGTCTCCAGAGAGGACGGCCGCGTCTCCGGAGAGGACGGCCGCCTGCCGCTCCTCCACATTCAAAGCCTCCTTCAGCATTCTGCACATTTGGACACGTTTGACACATTAGACTGAGTTCACAGAGCTGCCGACACCCTGGGAATAAACTCATTTCAATTTTACATAGATGTCTGTCTGGGTCACACTGTGTACGGGAAGAGCATTATTATTGTTATTAATAATAATAATAATAATAATATTACTATTATTATTATTATTGTTGTTATTGATTTAAGTTAGGTTATCAATAATAATATTATTATTACTGTTACTAGCATCATTATTATAATCTTCTTCATCATCATTATTTTTTATTTATTTTATTTGTATTATTATTATTATTATTATCATTATCATTATTATTATTATTATTGTTGGATATGCGGGTAACCATTAGTTCTGCTGGTCTCTGTCCCTTTAAGGACGAAGGATGAACGAAGCTGTGTGGAGTTTTCTGTTCAATGTGATCAGTGTTTTGGAACATTTATTTAATTCATTTTGCTCTTTTTATTTCTAAAATTCTGGAAAGTCCAATTATCGGAGTTTTCTGCATAATTCAAGGTCCTTTAAATGTTCCGTCAGGCTGATGATTTCACTCCCAAACAGGTGTTTCACTCCCCGTTCCACCTCATCGTGATGAGAATCTGCCGTTCCACCTCATCGTGATGAGAATCTCCCGTTCCACCTCATCCTGATGAGAATTCCCCGTTCCCACCTCATCGTGATGAGAATCTCCCGTCCCACCTCATCGTAATGAGAATCTCCCGTTCCACCTCATCCTGATGAGAATCTCCCGTTCCACCCTCATCGTAATGAGAATCTCCCGTTCCACCTCACCCTGATGAGAATCTCTCCCGTTCCACCTCATCCTGATGAGAATCTCCCCCGTTCCACCTCATCCTGATGAGAATCTCTCGTTCCACCTCATCACGATGAAAATCTCTCCTGCTCCACCTCATCACGATGAAAATCTCCCTGCTCCACCTCATCATGATGAGAATCTCCCGTTCCACCTCATCGTGATGAGAATCTCCCGTTCCACCTCATCCTGATGAGAATTTCCCGTTCCACCTCATCGTGATGAGAATCTCCCGTTCCACCTCATCGTAATGAGAATCTCCCTGCTCCACCTCATCCTGATGAGTGAGAATCTCCCGTTCCACCTCATCGTAATGAGAATCTCCCCCGTTCCACCTCATCCTGATGAGAATTTCCTCGTTCCATCTCATCATGATGAGAATCCCCCGTTCCACCTCATTATGATGAAAATCTCCCGTTCCACCTCATCTTGATGAGAAAATCTCACGCTTCCACCCTCATCACGATGAGAATCTCCCTGTCCACCTCATTGTGATGAGAATCTCCCGTTTCACCTCATCCTGATGAGAATCTCCCGTTCCACCTCATCTTGATGAGACTCTTTCGTTCCACCTCATTGTGATGAGAATCTCCAGTTCCATCTCAGCAGTGAGAATCCCCGTTCCACCTCATTGTGATGAGAATCTCCGTTCCACCTCATCATGATGAGAATCTCCCGTTCCACCTCATCATGATGAGTCTCCCGTTCCACCTCATGTGTATGAATCTCCCGTCCCCTCTTGTGATGAGTCTCTCCGTGATGAGAATCTCAGTTCCCTCGAGTAGATCTCCCCCCGGTGGGATCTCGTTCCCGTGTGAGATCTCCCGTTCCCCCTGGGGTTCCCCCGTTCCACCTCATCGTGATGAGAATTCCCGTTCTACCTCATTCTGATCAGAATCTCCCCGTTCTACCTCATTGTGATGAGAATCTCGGCCCTCTGATGAGATCCCCATCCACCCATGGAGGAGGCTCCGTTCCCCCCCAGAGAGAATCCCCGTTCCACCCATCATGATGAAATCTCCTCTTCTACCTCATCCTGATGAGAATCTTCCATCCCATCTCATCATGATGAGAATCCCCCGTTCCCCTCATTGCTGATGAGAATTTCCCGTTCCACCTCTATGATGATGAGAATCTCCCGTCTTCCACCTTATTGTGATGAGAATCTCCGTTCTGCCTCATCTTGATGGGAATCTCCCGTTCCACCTCATCATGATGAGAATCTCTCCCGTTCCACCTCATTGTGATGAGAATTTCCTGTTCCATCTAATCTTGATGAGAATCCCCCGTTCTACCTCATTGTGATGAGAATTTCCCGTTCCATCTCATCATGATGAGAATCCCCCGTTCACCTCATTGTGATGAGAATCTCCCGTTCCACCTCATCATGATGAGAATCTCCCGTTCCACCTCATTGTGATGAGAATCTCCCGTTCCCCCTCATTTGTGATGAGAATCTCCCGTTCCACCTCATTGTGATGAGAATCTCCCGTTCCACCTCATCATGATGAGAATCTCCCGTTCCACCTCATCGTGATGAGAATCTCCCGTTCCACCTCATTGTGATGAGAATCTCCCGTTCCACCCCATAGTGATGAGAATCCCCGTTCCACCTCATCCAGATGAGAATTCTCCGTTCCACCTCATCCTGATGAGTATCCCCGTTCCACCTCATCTGATGAGATCTCCCGTTCCAACCTCATTGTGATGAGAATCTCCCGTTCCCCTAATTGTGATGAATCTCCTCGTTCCACCTCTTCTTGATGAGAATCTCCCGTTCCCCTCTTCCTGATGAGAATCTCCGTTCCACCTCATTCTGATGAGACCTCCTGCTCCACCTCATCCTGATGAGACCTCCCGTTCCACCTCATCCTGATGAGAATCTCCCCGTTCCACCTCATCCGGATGAGAATCTCCCGTTCCACCTCATCCTGATGAGAATCTCCCGTTCCACCTCATCCTGATGAGAATCTCCCGCTCCACCTCATCCTGATGAGAATCTCTCCCGTTCCACCTCATCCGGATGAGAATCTCCCGTTCTACCTCATCCTGATGAGAATCTCCCGTTCCACCTCATCCTGATGAGAATCTCCCCCGTTCCACCTTATCCTGATGAGAATCTCCCCGCTCCACCTCATCCGGATCAGAATCTCCCGTTCCACCTGATCTGGTCTCTCTGCCTCATTCTGGTCCATCATCTGCTGCTCTGGAGATTTCCTCTTCGTCAAACCTGGTAACCGTACAGATGCTTGTGGTGGAAATCAGTAAACACTCAGAACAACAACCATTAAATCTCATTTCTTTCTCATTCTGATTCTCAGGTTCAACTCCAGCAAGTCGTCTTCATCACGTCCGCCTGACTGAAGCCATTTGTCTCCCACCAGGTTTTTGTTGATGTGACTGAGTAAAGCTGTAAAAAAGAACCATAAAAGAAATAGAAAGTGTGAATCCAGACGCAGAGGTGGGGAGTGTAACCTCTGAGCAGCAGGACTGAGAGGGCTCTGATTGGGGACACCGCTCGCTAACAAGCTGCTAATTTAAAGGCCTGATTGATCAGAGGGTGAATTGGCAGTCAAGGGCAAACCAACCTGAGACAGCGCGCTGAAACTCCCCGTCCTCCTGCAGCCACTTGTCACCTACATGCGTTTTAGCAATCAGCACTCATCTGGTGTCTCATTATCTTTTTTTCCTTCATAAATTGGGATTAACACGTAGCACTGAGCTGCATGTGAATGGAGACGCAGCAGCGTAGCAAAGAATGCTACAAAAACGCAGGATTACACCGGGCTCGTTGCTCTGTAATTTCATTTAAAAAGAGTCTTACCTTTGTTCTGTGTGCCCAGTTAGGGTGTGCTGGGAGGTTGAGAGATTAACACACAGAATAGAGTTTGTGACAAAGCCGATTAACAGTTGAAACAGGGCCAACAAGGCTTTTCTTGTTATAGAGGGGTCTGTTTTTTTTCTGTCAGGAAAGGAGAGCATTTCCATTTCCTGCTCCAATTATATGACAAAGTATGGATTGTGTGGTGTTGTGGTTCTCTGTAATGCTCTGCAGCTGTAACGTGGTTAGTGTGGGAAAACAACTAGAGGGTTGGATAGGTCCTGATGAGACACGAACACATGTTCTGTCCATTTGGAAATTTTAGAAAATGTGGACGTTTTACCTTCACGTGGTGAGGGACTGGTGGTTGTCTACTGCCATCTGCTGGAGAGCTGCAAGACTGCAGCTCGCTGTGGTAGAGCCCACAGTCGTCTTTAACATCACGGGCTGGAATCAGGCGTGGAATGTTGCTTTCAAAGTCCCTGACTCTTACAAATGGCTGTAAACGCCTTTCCCAGCCGTTCCACACAAGTTTATAGGATTTATTTTGACATCAGGGACATAAAAGTGACCCTGGAAGACATAATGTTGCACTTATAAAATCACTTTCTAAGCACTGAAACCATCACTGATTCACCCACATTCATCCTGGTAATTATGACATACGTTTATTAATTGGAGGGATACTTGAACAGTCATGCTTCGGTATTCTGTCCAGGGACCGACGATGGGTCTTTGTTTAGTTTCATATTATGGTCGCAGACTTTATGCAAGACTTCTGAATGTTGTAATTCCCAAATAATTTACCAGCTGTGTTCTTGGTAATTCTATAGATACTTTGTCAAAACGTACTGGAGATTTCTCGCCTCGCCTTTAAGTCTCAATGAAAAGAATTAAACTTAAAAACGGGAAACCGCGTAAATCAGACTGATTTGCATAATAGTGACGTCATCAAAGCCGCCGTATAAAAATCACTGTAAATAAGGACGAATCACCACAAAAGACGCTTTGAGCTCACAGGGATGACCTACTCGTGTTTGGTAACAAAACACTGGTGAACTGAAGGAGTTTGTGGCAGATAATGTTTTATTAGAGGCTGCACGCTGTTGCCGATCACTTCCATCATATGGGACAAACGCTGATCTGGAGTGGATCTAAATATCTACCGAAGGAATTCAAGTTGTAATTAAACTGTCTGGGTGAGGAAAATGAACTGATTCATGCTAGAAAACAGGTCCAGGTTGAAAAAAAACGAACTTCCCTTTAAGGAAGATAACCTACAGACGACTCCCCCCCCCCCCAGTCACAACAAAAACACACACTCCACAAAGTGGACAAAACAACCAAGATTTTATTGCCATTGTGCATGAACTTTGACACTGCAGGTTTGTCGGGGAGTACGATGTGAGCTGATGACTCTGACCTGCCGGTAATGTGCTCGCGTCGCTCTCAGTGCTGGTTTTCTTGATGGCTTTAGCAACAAACGATGTGCCGATCCAGCTTCCATGCTCAAAACCGAAGGAATGCAAGATGAGACACTGTCAAAGAACGGGCAACATCTGGGAGGACGACACCTTTTTCTTTGTTTTTTTTTTTTTTTTTTTCTTTTCTCTTTTGCCGTATTATTGCACACCTAGTTTACCAGTGCCGAGTATATGTGGCTGCTGGGAAAAAAAAAGCTATAACTCTTGGTAAGGTGCTGAAATGTCTTTAGAAACCACAACATTGCATTGAGCCTCTGAAAGCCACATATATACAAAATAGTGATGGAACGTCAACGCAGGGACTCTACAAGCACACCAGATATCAAAAGAAAGGTGGAATATGCTTCACTCTTGCACAGAATACATGATGCTTCGAAGGTTTCGCTGCTCGGTGGCAGCGTCGGGCGTGCCTACAACTCTGCAGTAGCAGTGAGAGGATCCAGACCAATCTGCAGCCAATCAGATGTGAGACACTTCAGGAATGGATCGTCCTTCACCGTTGGGATGCTGAAATCTCAGGAATGCTTTAATGGAAGTTTTTTTTTCTTTTTTGGAATATCGGAGCAGTCAGAGTTTCCACGTGGACCTGGATGCAGAGCTGAGATCCGGCTCAGCAAACATTCACTTCACAGTTGCACTTCATTTCTTACAGCGGAGGACTGCATGGTCGCTAACTCAAAGATTTGTTTGGTGGTTTGTGGTGAAAAAATAATTTAAATAAATAAATCAAAATAAAATAAAGCTGCACAACAGGACTATAAAAGATGGAAACTTTATCTAATAAGGATTTAAATGCATCAAAGTTAAATGTGAAGCACTTCGGGACAGTTTCACTCCACCTGAAAGGTTAAAGAGATTTAAAATCTGAAGAAAACAAACCAGCTTTCCCAAGAAAAAGATGTCCGCTTAAACACGTGACTCATTAGTTTGCCTTCTTGGTGGTATGACGTGAATTTGTTGGTTTAAACAGCCTGAACAACTTTGGGAACGTGTTTGAGGGGGGACCTTTTTCACTGCTGCACCACTAAACCTGCAGCAGAGCCGCTGCGTTGTTGAGCTGAGAAAATGAAGAAACGGGAAGCTGTAGCACGACAGACATTTAGGACCATTCCCACGACTGCAGGACAGGTTTTCCTCAGCCAATCAGAAAAGGTTATTACTTAGGTTTCTGCCCGTGAACAGCAGGAATTCTTTTAATTGATGTGATTTACCGTATTATCTGGACTATGAGTCATAATTTTTTTCATAGTCTGGCTGCTCCTGCAACTTTTAATCAGGTGAAACTTAAATATATTAAATACAATTTAACATGTTTTAAATGTTAATTTATAGTAAACATCACCGTCTATCACCACCAGAGGGCGCTCTAGTTTGTGACAACCAAGGCTGCTACAAGAGCAAAAATCTGAAACTCAGACTTCCTCAGGAGGGGGAGTTCAAATCCGAACATCTGGCTGCACCGTCCGTACGGTGGAACAAACCCTCTAAAAACATGTTTATCCTTTTTAATGATGATCAGTGACAGACTTTAGCTTTGGAATCAGAGTGATGGGGAAGTTTTCCCAGCCATGCCGGCCCTAAAACGGACAAGTTCTTGAACACCCGAGTTTCGATTTTTGGTTGCTGCTGATGTCACCAGAGAGGCTCCAGGACTGAGACCAGGAGCTTGTTGAACTAGCTAGCTTGTTATGCTAACCTGCCTTCTCAGCCTCCATGTATGTTCTGTGTTACGTTAACATACCAGACACATGTTCGGCGTTACATGTGCTGCTGTGTAAATGAAGAACTTGTTTTCCCAGATTTGATGCCTGTTCTTGGTTTTCTCAGATGAATTTAAGAAAAAAATGCAACTAACTCTTTTTTTTTCTCTTAATCACGCAGGTTATGGCTGATGCGACATAAGCCCTGTTTCCACTGAGCGGTACGGCTCGGTCTGGTCCAGTACGTTTGTTGTGTTTCCATTATAAAATGGGCTCAAACAACTGAACGCTTCAGGAGGGGCTACGTGCGTCACACTGGTGGACTGTGAGAAGCTTCAACGTCCCACGCTGCAGTTAAAATCAGTTACATACACTGCATTGCCAAACTGGTATTTGCTCACCATCCAAATGGTGGAATCAGGTGTTCTATCACTTCCACGTCCACAGGTGCATAAATGAAGCAGCTCGGCATGCAGACTGTTTCTACAAACGTGTGAAAGAATGTGTCGCTCTCAGGAATCAGTGAATTCCAGCGTGGAACTGTGATAGGATGCCACCTGTGCAACAATCCAGCGGTGAGATTTCCTCCTAAATATTCCACAGTCAGCTGCAGCTGGATTATAAGAAAATGGAAGTGTTTGGGAACGACAGTAGCTCAGCCATGAAGTGGTCGTCCACGTAAACTGATGGAGCGGGTCAGTGATGCTGAAGCTCATAGTGAGAAGAGGTGACCAACTTTCTGCAGAGTCAATCACTACAGACCTCCAACTATGGCTTCAGATCAGCTCAAGAACAGTGACAGAGAGCTTCTGAATGGGTTTCCATGGCGACCAGCTGACATCCATCCATACATCACCAAGTGCGATGCAAAGCGTGGATGCAGTGGTGGAAAGCAGCCGCCACTGGACTCTAGAGCAGTGGAGGCGTTCTCTGGAGGACCAATCACGCTTCTCCATCTGCAATCTGATGGAGGAGTCTGGGTTTGATGGTTGCCAGGACAACTGTACTTCTCTCACTGCATTGTGCCAAGTGTAAAGTTTGGTGGAGGGGGATTATGGTGTGGGGGTGTTTTTCAGGAGCTGGGCTTGGCCCTTAGTTCCAGTGAAAGGAACTCTGAATGCTTCAGCATACCAAGACATTCTGGACAATTCCATGTCCCAACTTTGTAGGACCAGTTTGGAGCTGGCCCCTTCCTCTTCCAACATGACTGTGCACCAGTGCACAAAGCAGGTCCATAAAGACCTGGATGCAGAGTCTGGTGTGGAGGAGGAACTGGACTGGCCTGCACAGAGTCCTGACCTCAACTCCATAGAACACCTTTGGGATGAATCAGAGCGGAGACTGAGAGCCAGGCCTTCTGGTCCAACATCAGTGTGACCTCACAAATGTGCTTCTGGAAGATGGTCAAAGATTCCCAGAAACACTCCTAAACCTGTGGACAGCCTTCCCCAGAAGATGAAGCTGTTCTAGCTGCAAAGGTGGACCAACGTCATCACTGAACCCGTCTGATCAGGAATGGATGTTACTGAAGCTCAGATGTGAGTCATGGCAGGTGAGACAAGGCTTTTGGT
The DNA here is from genome assembly GCA_023101725.1 of Atherinomorus stipes. Classification (NCBI taxonomy): domain Eukaryota; kingdom Metazoa; phylum Chordata; class Actinopteri; order Atheriniformes; family Atherinidae; genus Atherinomorus; species Atherinomorus stipes. Next base: position 23,953 of record JALJCO010003618.1, read on the forward strand.
AGTATAGTGTATCAGCTGCATCAGTTACTGGTGTAGCATTCAGGTTGGGTACACGGGTTACTGTGTACTACTTAGCTAATATATAAGTGGAACTACATAATAGACATGATAACGTGGCATAAAGTTGCAAACTATTTAGATTTACAGCCATCAGGCATGACGCAGGGGTCAAAAATCAGTGAAGCCAAACCAAATACTTTCATGACGTTGAAACTAACTGGAACTGTTTGGTTTAAACTGAAAACCGGACAGATCTCAGCTCACGGAACGACGTTGGGAAAAGGTCACTCATGTGCGCTAAAGCTGCTGGTGGGGTAATCTGTACAGGCTTCACGTCAAAAAATCCCAACTATCCCTTTATGTTCTTCACGTATCCGTGACCACCAGGTATTTACGTGGTTTCCTCGTATGTGTAACACATGACCACCACTTGTTCTCTCCTCCCCACGTGTTCATTGTATGTTGTAATAATGCATGACCACGAATAACGTCTTAGTAACGAGTCGCAGCTGGTGATACGGTGGAGATCTGGTTTAAAGGTAGAGTCCGGAGTTCACCCCTGAAAATAAACGTTAGACTTGTGTGAGTGAAATCCGTCTCAAACCTTTGGGTCTTTACTTTCGTGTGGTGGCGAGTTTGTTTGCAACTCCCTCCCCTCTGTCTGTTACTCACTTTTTTCCCTTTGTTTTGTCGTGTTCGTGATGGTTCTGTATATGCCGCCAGCTAATGACAGTCACTTGAACTCTCGGGGGGGGGGGGGGGAGGTGGACGAGCTAAGAAAAGTACTCTGCGGTGGAAAGGGCTTTAGATAGTGCATGTTGGAAACCAGGGGTTGGTCTGGCTTTCATTTGCCTCCGAGCTTTAAAGAAGAGGCTGAAGAGCGAGGCGGCCATTAGCCCGAGGGGAGGGGCCTCCGTTTGAAGTGTTTACAAGCACAAACGGGGAGGAACGCCGGACTCTACCTTTAAGCCTGGAAGATGAACTTGCAGAAACGCTCGCCTGAATTGGGCCGCACCAGTCTAACCAGACCAATGGACCGGACCGGACCGGAGCGCTCAGAGGAAACGGGGCTTTATAGTCCAGGAAATACGGTAGACACAAACGCATGACACCGACACCGTAGATACGTTATCAGGTCGTAGCGCCCTGCACCCTGTCAAAGTTTAGAGAGGAATCGGCCTCAGCAGTGGCTGTTCATGGAAACATTTTCTGCCGGTTTGCACCACAGAATAACTTCCTAAATGTTTCAGGTTGAAATAAACTCGTCTCTGTTCTCATTTACAACCCTCACAGGGGTCTGCAACCTCTACAGTCCAAAGGGCCATTTTGCCTCAACCCAGCTAAATAAAAGTCGTCAAGAGCCGCAAATATTTCTTTTTAAAGAGACAACTTATGATGAAATTTGTTGCCATTTTTAAAGAAAAGTTTTATTTTGACTTTTATGTTTTAGGAAACAAAACTACAGAAGAGGATAAGGCCAACAAAAAAAAAAAATTCTGCGATTAAATCAGAATTCTGACTTTTTCCCAGAACATAAAAAAAGGGGAAAAAAATTGGGGAGATTTTTTTCTTTTTTTTTTAATTTCTGAAAAGTCTGAATTCTGAAGTTTTTCAGAAAAAAGAAAAAAGAAAAAAGAAAATCCCCCCATTTTTTAATGTTCTAGATTAAAATCAGAATTCAGACTTTTTTTTCAGAAATTAAAAAATAAATAAATAAAAAAATCTCCAGACATTTTTAAAAAATGTTTTGGACAAAAGTCTGACTTTTTTTTGTCAGAATCAACTTTTCTTCAGTGGCCCTGATCCTCTTCCGTACAAAACCAAACAGAGAATAAAACTTTTTCTCATCTCAACTAATAAGATGAGAAACAGGGAAGAAAAAAATCACCGGTACTTTTACTGTAAAAATTAAGTGTAATTATTCCAATGAAAAACTAAAAACCTACATTTGTTATCATCTGTGTTTTTAAATATTCCTGGGTTCTTCATTTTCAGTCGATGTTGTTGGGCCATTGTGGGATTTGGTCCAGAGAGCTACGTGTGGCTCTGCAGCGGCAGGTTGCAGACCCCTGGCTTTAACGGTGGGGCTCCCTTCCGTCCCCCGGTGGATGCCTTTGGCACTACGAGTCTGACATGTCACACGAATAAGCCGTAGATGCCGATTATTTCATGCTGTTAAAGGGACAAATAAAGACTTCACATGAAAACTATTTTGGATTTGTACCCGGGAGTTCTTGGTTCAGGCGTTTGGAGGGGGAAATTTGTCCTCGGGGGGGGGGGGAGGGGTCACTTTAGATAAAAAAGAAATGAAAGTGAATGAATGTTTGCAGAACAGCTGCACCTTCAACCTGCATCCATCTGATCAGCCTTCATGAGACCGCAATGCAGACGTCTGCTCCCCACTCCATCATCATCATCATCATCATCGTGAAGTCTCGTGCCCAGCACGTTGCGCCGGCACCGGCACACGCGGGCTAAAGCCTCAGTCACAGCGCGGGGAAAAGTGTGTGTGTCTCCCCGGTTCCCTGACGCCGAGCCCCCGCCGCCACCGGGCCGGTCTCGGACTGGACTCTGGAGCAGAAGGCGAGCCGGTCTGGGACGAGGAAGGGCCCGGGGACGCTGAACCCGTCCTGCTGGGCGAGCGGAGGAGATTATGGACATTCATTCCAGATTACCTGAGAGTTGGACTCTGATTGTTAATACCTGAATCATTTCTTCCTTTTCGCTTTCTTTTGCCCAAATTAGGAGATTTGTTTTTCCTTGTTGCATTTCTTTGAGAGGGTTCCACATGAGACCTGATAGTGTAAACATAATCCTGGATAGTGTAGCAGTTCTCCTGTCGGGTACATCACACGGTAAAACACAGTTTGGGATTAAACGCGTTTGTCTTCATATAGAGCGATAGCCGTGTATATATATGTATGTACATATATATCGTATAAAGTTTCGAGCCTATTCGTACTGTGAATGTTGAAACAGAACACAACACATCATTTCATCTACCAGGTTAAACTGCATGCTCCCCCTCCCCGTCTTCTCCTCGTTCCCTGCAGCTGGGACGATGCAGGACGGGACGTTGAGGACAGTCTGGGTGGTGCGGTGGAGATTAGGTTGCTACGTCATGCAGAGACAGAAGGGTGGGGGTCAGCACGGAAACGGAGCTCCCCTGCAGGTAGAGGGAGGTGTTGGTGGGACAGTAAAGTTCTGGTGGGTGCTGGCTCCTCCCCCGGCGGGGGGGCGGCCTTGAAGTGGATGGCCGGGCTGTTCGTCTGGGGCGCTGCAGTCTCTGGAGGGCGAGCCGGGCTCCTCCGGCGGGGGGTCGTCTGTGCTGGTGCTGGTGGAGACCTGAGCGGGGGCGCCGTAGAGCGAGGCGGCCCCCGGGTGCTCCTCCGTCCCTCGTCCTCGGAGGCCGGGGTGAGGTGTGCATGGCGCCGGACGGGGCAGAAGGCGGAGCCCGTCGGGATGAAGTTGACCTTGTTCTTGTCGGGGCAGGAGAAGAGGGGGACGGAGGCGGACTGGCGGAGAAGAGGGGGATGAGGTGACTGGCGGGGAGTTGGGGGGGACACGCAGCAGAGTGAGCCACACGTCCCTGCAGCAGCAGAGGGTGCAGCGTCAGCGCGCCTTACCTCATCTCCTCGAAGGCTCGGATCTTCTCGCAGCCCTCCGGGGGCTCCCGCTGAACATGTAGTTGTTGTTGGGTTTGGGCGAGGAGGCGAACTTCGGCAGCGGGGAGCTGCTCCACTGTCTGCGCACACACACCACCCAGATTAAACACCCCCTCCAACACCATGGTTCTCCTCTCCGTGCAGCTCGTCTTTTATGACTAAATAATAATGTGGACCTTCTTCATTCCTTCTCTGCGCTTAAAGGAACAGTTCACCCACAGAATGATGTAACTTCATTTTCCACTTCCCCTCATGCTGAGCAAGACTCTGGAGCACTTTAAAGCAGCTGTATCAGTTTTTCAAATCCAGGCATTTATAAGCTAAACATGTTCCATCGCTATAGAAACTAATCTGGTAAATATTAGTTTTTTATGCGTCTAATTTCCAACACGGAACTAAGATGGCTGACTGTCCTGAACCGCGGAGCTCTCCACCAGGCATGTTTAACGACCATTTCATGATGTGGGGGGGGGGGGGGGGCGCCCGGAAGAGACATTTATTCTGAAGGTAAAGAATTGTTTTTAACACCGGCACCGGCAGCTCTCATGGACGGGGTTATCTGGTAAACATTGACGGATAATCGGACTCCGATCGACGGGATAAAACGGGAGCAGCCTGTTATGGAGCTGTGTGCTCCACCCAGAAGTCTGATATGGAGTTGAAGTACACGCAGTACCACACTAGAAGGGAAAAATACACAGAAGTACCACAGAGACCCCTGACAAGTAAGTAAATTAGCGAACAAATCATAGGCTAACAGTTAGCATTGAGCTGAGAGACGTTTTTCACTCATCTGGTGCTGTTGTCTGTCCGTGAGGCATTTTTATGATGGAACTGCGTCAGGTTTCAGAAATAATCTCAGAGAAAAAAACACTTTAATGCGCCGATCATTTCATTAGAAGTTGTCAGGAGTGAAGTTCACACACAAAGTTGAGGCTTTTTCTGCTCCTGATGATAAAATCTACACACTTCTGGCAAGTCGATTCATCCAGTACAACAAATAAACTCCCCACGCTGAACGCAACCACATTTTTACCATCGTGCCATCCTCTACAGCTTAAAAAAAAATCTCCTGAATCTGGAGCAAAACGTCTGTTAGCTGACGTCTGTTTGTCTCTGAGGAAATCTTCCTGCAGCTGTTAGTTTCTTCCTCAGAGGGTGTGGATAGGTTAGGATTCTCTAAGAGTTTCTGTTCCACAAAGAGGGCGTCTTGCTACAATGCTGCACATGCGTGTTTGTTGTTTCCACCTCGCTGCGTATACCGGTGTCAGTCAGTCGTGTTAAGGAAGCTACAACTCGGCCTGAATATTCATATATATTACTCACACATGCACAAATGAAGAAAAAAATTACTTAAATGAAGTTTTTTATGAGGAAATAACAGTAAGATGCTGAAAAGCTCTGAAAGTCCATTTTTCATGATACGGCTCCTTTAATATGTCAAATGCAGTCTGCGATCAGGAAGGCTTTTCGTTTACCCCCAAATTTCTACCGGGGGTTCACCGGGGTCCGAGCCAAAAAGGTCCATAAAAGTCCACAAAAACTTATCAATATTCCTCCATACTGCTCGTCCAACGTAATCCAAGTGTCCTGAGGGGGTAGCGTCCAGAATTTACTGGAAACATCATCATTTAGTAGATTTTTATAGACTAAACAGTACTACATCAGTACTACATCAGTACTACATCACATCTCCTGCAAGCGCGCCGATGCACGTTCATGAAACTACGGAAGCCGCGGCAGTAGAGATCGCGCGTTCTCTTTTTCTTTCTTTCTTTGTTTTAAATCAACATCATCCCCTCTTGTGTTTGTCTGCAGCTCTGTCGCTCTTAGCACAATGTAAACAGCAAATTTCTTCTTCTATGCTTGTATTATCGGCAGCATAGGCGCTGAATGCCGTGGCTTCCGTAGTGTCGTAACTCGCATGAATGCACAAATAGAAACTACGATGTAGCACTGTTCAGACTATAAGAATCTACTAAATCGGAGCTTTCTCAGTCCTGGTCCTCAGGGACCCCTGCCCTGCTGGTTTTCCAGATATTCCGACTTCAACACACCTGACTCAGGGGCCGTTCACACGAGGACGATTGCGGGTAAAAACATCAAATATTTCATCAGAAGTGCCTTTCGTTCACACGGCAACGGCGTTATTCTGGGTTGAAGACGCAAAAATCTGAAGACTTGTTCCAAAGTGGAATTCCTGAAGATGCGACGCTGTTGCGCCGTCGTCTGCACGGTCCAGAACGCAGAAATGATGGTGGACCCACAGACCTGCTGACGCCGTGCTCACGTCGCATGCACGTGACGTCACACAATACAGGAAAAACAGCAGCGTCGTTTGGGGAAGTCACTCTACCTCCTCGTCTGTCCTCACAAACGTCCTCATCGCCGCCATAGTTGCTTTGATTTTGAAGCGAACAGAGACGAACGATTGTACGCGCGTGCGTGGGGACACGGTGGAGTTCTGTCACAGCACCACCTAAAGGCCCGGCGTGCACATCCAATCAAATCCCACACACACTCGCGTCCTCGTATGCACGCAGAGGCATGCATTTGATGCTCGTGTGAACGCGGATAAAAAGATGAAGACGAGACGCCACTTTTGCGTGTTTTTTTCTGATCGTCGCCGTGTGAACGGAGACTCAGGTGAAAGGCTCCGTTAGCAGCTTGCAAAGAAGTTGATGAGCAGTTGAGTTGATCTGAATCAGGTGTGGTGAAGTTGGAAACCTGGAATACATGCAGGGCGGGGTCCCTGAGGACCAGGATTGAGAAACCCCGTTCTAAATGATGGTTTCCAGTAAATTAAGACGCCACCCACTCAGGACACGTAGATCACATTGGACGCAGCAGTATGGAGGAAAATTGACAAGTTTTTGTGGACTTTTATGGACCTTTTTGGTTCAGTCGCTGTGAACTCCATTATATGAAAGTCGGTGGATAACGAAAACCCCCCGGATCTCTGGCTGCATTTGCTCCAGAGTCTTGCTCAGCATGAGGATGAGGAGAAGATGAAGGACCATCATTCTGTTAATGTACTGTTCCTTTAATTAGTCCGAATTAAATAATTCAGAATTAAATTATTCTCATTCGTGTTTACATGGAAAACAGGTTCATCTACTTCCGCGTTAGACCCGGGGGTGGGGAAGGGTTCTGATTTCACCGGTGGCCGTGTCGTATTTACGTCTGGAAGTAAACGGACGTGGTTCCTGCTCGTTTTCCGGCTACAACATGAAAACCACGTAACACCGATTCTCTCTGCACCGTAGGGTTTTGCTGCAGTGAGTTCGACACGAACATGCTTCTTCATTTCCGCCGGCTGATTACGAGTCCAACGCTTGTTTCACGTGCACACCTACAAGCGCTCATGACGACAGAACGAGGGAAGGAGCATGCTCAGAACCACAGGACCGAACGTGCAAGCAGAAGAAAGCTTTACATTAGAGGGGGATTACTTCATTCAGAATTGGGAGGAACAAACCAACCACTTAGTTCGGGATTAAGTTTTCTTCGGTATGATCGTTTTCCCGGGAATTACGGGTTTAGCGTCACTCGCCTCTGCTGCAGGAACTTTAACTTTCACCGTGGAGACCAGACAGAGCAGCACAGTTACGAAGCCGTCACAGAAATGTTGCTTCTGGAGCACAAAGAGCAGACTGAAGATGAGGAACAGAACTGCAGAGTGTCGCGAAGCCCCCGATGACTGACGCAGACTTAAACGTGACCTCACAGGACACAGTCCGATCGTTCATTCTACTTAAAGTACTGGTGAAAGGAAGGCGCTGTCTGACAGAGGCTGCCCGTTCCCCCCGTTATATGGATGAACACCGACGGGCGACTCAACAAAAAAGGAGCTTCTGAGGGATGCAGGAATGTTACTGGGGAGGAAATGCACGAATAAACTCCAAGACATAAGGTCCAGGTTGATAACAGAGAACTTTCAAGCCTTTGGGACGTCTTCCAGGGTGGAACATGAGAATGGTAACGACCAGGCTGAGCGCGGCGGAAGCGGCGGCGTTCCTCACCTTTGTCGCGCCTGGTCCCGGAGATCCTCTTTGGAGTACGGGCTGCCGTCATGTGATCCTGGCGGGCAGGGCCGGGGAGGGGCACGGCCACAGGCTGGAGCAGTGCTGCTGGACCGCCCGGGGGCCGAGGGGGTCTGGGTGTCCACGCTCCGTGAACTGCTGCTGCGCTGCTGGGGAGGGAACGGGGCCCCACGGTCGTCAGGACCCAGGGACTGCCGGGGGAGACGCAGAGGAGGACAGATCAAGTCACAGACTTCCAGAGAGCGAGGCACAGACCAGGAGAACCAACCTTCAGCTCCTCCTTCTCCCCGTTGTCTCTGATGAAGACCTTCTCCAGTGCCCCTCATGGCTGATGCCCTCCATGCTGCTTGGGCACCCTGGAGATGGAGGGCTTTGGCACCGTGATGTTGGACAGCGGCATGTCGGCCGACTTCTCGGGACATGGAAACCCGTTGCACACGCACGAGCAGACAGACGGACAGAACCTCAACTTCTCATCTGGAGATAAAACGTTCCAGCTGATCTCCTGATTCAGCTAAACCACCTGATACCACCCGGTGATGATGTCATGATTTAGATGTGACTGCGGTCTGATGATGAGAGTGAGTTAGAGGTGATCCTGGTCTGATGATGTCGCCTGTTAGATGTGATCCCAACCTGATGATGTCATAAGTTAAATGTGATCCCGGTCTGATGATGTCATGAGTTAGAGGTGATCCTGGTCTGATGATGTCGCCTGTTAGATGTGATCCCAGTCTGATGATGTCATAAGTTAAATGTGATCCCAGTCTGATGATGTCACCTGTTAGATGTGATCCCGGTCTGATGATGTCATGGGGTTAGATGTGATCCCAGTCTTTTGATGTCATAAGTTAAATTTGCATCCCGGTCTGATGATGTACACTTTTCCAGTTGATGATCCCGGTCTGATGATGTCTTGCGTTAGATGTGATCCCAGTCTGATGATGTCATAAGTTAAATTTGATCCCAGTCTGATGATGTCATAAGTAAGATGTGATCCCAGTCTGATGATGTCATAAGTTAAATGTGATCCCAGTCTGATGATGTCAAAAGTTAAATATGATCCCCAGTCTGATGATGTCACCTGTTGGTTTTAATCCCCAGTCTGATGATGTCATAAGTTAGATGTGATCCCAGTCTGATGATGACATAAGTTAGATGTGATCCCAGTCTGATGATGCTTCATGAGTTACATGTGATCCCAGTCTGATGATGTCATAAGTTAGATATGATCCCAGTCTGATTTTATCTTAGGTTAAATGTGATCCCAGTCTGATGATGTCATTTGTTAAATGTAATCTCAGTCTGATGATGTCATGAGTTACATGTGATCTCGGTCTGATGATGTCACTCCAGCTAGGGATGTGATCCCGGTCTGATGATGATGTCATGAGTTAGATGTGATCCCAGTCTGATGATGTTTTAAGTTAGATGTGATCCCAGCCTGATGATGTCATTACAAGGCGGATGTGATCCCCAGTCTGATGATGTCATGAGTTAGATGTGATCCCTGTCTGATGATGTCACCTGTTAGATGTGATCCCGGTCTGATGATGTCATAAGTTAGATGTGATCCCAGTCTGATGATGTCATGAGTTAGATGTGATCCCTGTCTGATGATGTCATAAGTTAAATATGACATCATCGGACGGGACCATGTGTTAAATGTGATCCAGGTCTGATGATAGCCACCTGTTAAATGTGAGATCCCAGTCTGATGATGTCATGAGTTAGAGGTGGATCACGGTCTGATGATGTCATGAGTTAGAGGTGATCCCAGTCTGATGATGTCATGAGTTACATGTGATCCCGGTCTGATGATGTCACCTGTTAGAGGGATTTCGTGTCTAGTTGATGAAATTGTTAGATGTGATCCCAGTCTGATGATGTCAAAAGTTAAATGTAATCCCTGTCTGATGATACCACAGGTTAGATGTGATCCCAGTCTGATGATGTCTTAGGTTAAATGTGATCCCAGTCTGATGATGTCATAAGTTAGATGTGATCCCAGTCTGATGATGTCATGAGTTACATGTGATCCTGGTCTGATGATGTCACTCCTGTTAGATGTGATCCCGGTCTGATGATGTCACCTGTTAGATGTGATCCCGGTCTGATGATGTCATGAGTTAGATGTGATCCCCAGTCTGATGATGTCATGAGTTAGATGTGATCGATCTGAAAATGTCATGGGTTAGATGAAATCCCGGTGTGATGATGTCATGAGTTAGAGGTGATACCGGTCTGATGATGTCACCTGTTAGATGTGATTCCGGTCTGATGATGTCATAAGTTAAATGTGATAACAGTCTGATGATGTCATGAGTTAAATGTGATCCCGGTCTGATGATGTCATAAGTCAAATGTGATCCCAGTCTGATGATGTCATGAGTTACATGTGATCCCGGTCTGATGATGTCATAAGTTAGATGGGGTCCTGAATGTAATACCATAATGTTCTGATGCTGACTGGGATTAAAGGTTGTAGATGCTGACAGGGATTAACGGTTCTGAATGAGTTGTCGGGGTCAGCGGTGATAGGTGAGCTGGTGCTGCTGAGTTTTCGTACCTGAACGTGTGCGGCTGCTGCGTAGCTGTGGTTGGAGGAGCTGGTGGGGGCGGGGTGGGTGATGGTGATGCGCTGCAGGGGGAGGAGTCGGTCCTTGTCTTTGGCGTGGCGGCCGGCTTGTTTGCTGCGCTGAAGCTGCTCTGCCGGAGCCTCACGATCTGAGGAAGAAAAGGTTTTACACTAAAACTACGTCTTATTCCACGTTTCTCTGCATGTTTCCACGCTTCACTCATGCCAGCCAGACTGCAGAGCCACGGGGGTCCAGCAGGTGTCCCCGTTTCCCCCGCAGACAGTGGACTGACACCACCTGTAAGACGCGATCTGACACTCGTCCTCATGCTGAGCTGCTGGAGAATCCACAGAGCCGAGGAGCAGCTTTTCCACTCTGCACAGCTGCAGTCAGAACGTGTCCACACAGGCCCGGCGCTGACCCGGAAACAGCAGCAATGTGTCAAAGCTGACACGGGATCTCTGAACCAGTTCCACAGGGCCGGCCGGCAAGCTCTCCTCCTTTCCCTCCGAGGCTTTACTCCGTCCAGGGGATGAACACATACACCCGGTGCTCACAATTCACACTCCTCACTCTGGTGTTTAGTGTAGCTCCCTTACACTGGAGGACTGAAGAAGACCACCGTCCCACACCAGCTCACGTCTAGGACAGTTTTAGTTTAACACAGATTTTTACGAAGTCACCCAGGCGCTCTTGCAGGGTCACCATTCACATCTACATCTGTAAGATAACATTCAGTCAGAACTACAGATCTGTTCTATGAAACAGCTTTCATCGTTCACTTTTTTTCCTGAGGCAACTTGGACATTTCAAAGTAAACCGTCGTCCTCAAAGTTATTCACGCCCTCAGACTGAGAGTGGAAAAAAACAGCCGTCAGTGACGAAACTGACAAAAGTAATAATAAATAAAATCACTCACACTGATTCTGAATTGTGGTTTGAAAGAAATATTAAACAAACACATAAAAAATAAAACTTTGCGACAATCAGGTGTTTCTGTAACGTCCAATCAGACGTCTGCACCTGCAGACAGGTATGTTGGTCCATGTTCATGGGAAAGGTGCTGTAATGTATCTGGGACAGTTTGTTTGTTTTTTAAATGATCATTTTTAACCACAATTCAAAAGCAAAACTTATTTCTCTAAATTATAATTTTGTAAATTTTTATTTATTATTCGTTTCTTTAGTTTTTTGTTATTTAAATGACTATTGTTAATTTATCCTTTTTAATTGGAGGGGATGAATCATTTTGAGGACGACTGTATTTCTGACCTGCTGCTGGTTCCACCGACATCATTTAGCGTAAAAACATGGAAGACACCTGTTCTCTCTCACAATGGGACTTTTATCGCCACCAGACTTGAAAGTTTTGTTCCAGAAGTGTCTGAAACCAAGTCTGACCCCCACAGGAAGCAGCGTTCGCCTCCTTCGTCCCTCTTTTAAACTCGCTGCATCTTCAACCGCTTCTAACATCCAGAAACAGACGTTATCATTTCCCTTCCGTGCAGCTGCATCTCACTCTTCCTCCTTCTCCTCCTTCTCCTCCTCCTCCTCCTCCTCCTCCTCCTCCTCTGCAGCTGTAACTCAGTAACGTGGATGATGACCGTGCCGTCATCTGCCCAGATCGTATCGTTTCCTTTCACTGCAGGGAGGCGGAGCACAGCCAGCTGGGACCGGGCTCTCCATGAAGCCCAGAGGCTCCGGCCATTTCAGGAAGAGGAAGCGTTATCAGCCACGTCCGTGCTGCAGCGGAGAATCAGCTGGAGGATGCTGACAGTGTCCTTTGTGAGCCCCCGGCATCATGAGGACGCATGTCCCACGTCCTCCAGCATGAGGGTGCAGAATCAGGCTGCCGTTCCTCAAAACCGGATCAAAGGTCACAGGGACGTGCTGCAGAGACCTGGATTCATGATGGACCACGTGTAGGGACCGGGGATGGACCGATACATCGGCCGGCCGATATAATAGGGCGATATTTGCGTTTTTTTGCTAGTATGGGCCGATACGTCGGGCGCGTTGGCCGATACGCGCCCTTCAGCATAATTTACAGACAGGCATCTATACATCTATACATCGGGATCTTGGCAGCAGGATCTTGTGATATTGCGCCATTTTCATAATATATATATTTTTTATCAAAATAAAATGAATGAATCGATTTAACTTAATGACTGCATTATGTTATTAATGAGAATTGGTGCGTATGGGTGCAGTTACAGGTACACCTTCGATCTTATATCTGAGAACTTGTGCCATAAAAGTTCTCAGATATTTCGTTCCTTTCACATTAGTTTGTAAAGTGAAAACGTGTTACGTGTTACAGTAAACACGTAACTCAGATTTACAGGATTACGATCATAAAAGATTAAATTCCTGCTGAATCTGCATTTCCCATAAGCCTTTGTGGTTTAAATGTGTTGAACTTTAAAAAAGCCCCTCCCCCTTCTGCTCTTCGTGCATGCTAAAGCTGAAACAACTTAATAAATTTACTTTGAGTGAAAGTAAAAAAAGTCAGATTAGAGTGTTTGTTTAGGTTGATTTGACTTAAAAAATAAGATTCCATCATCAAACCAATATAATTACATCAGATCAATGAAAACTTCTTTCATATCAATGAAGCTCAAATATTCTTTTTGTGTATACGGTGAAACTGTGATATTTTATCTTAAGGTTATCATACTGCCAGGCTGGGTTACGGTTCCTGATCCGAACAATCTGCCTCCATCTCTGATTATATATAAATAATAAAGGGACTAGAACAGATGACATAACTGCAAGGTCACTCATAATGATGATAAAGAAGGCTGGATAACCGTCCCGTGGTCCATGATGGAAAACTCCGACTGAGACCCCCTGTTTGCTAACCCTGGGGCCACTGATTGCAAGACTGCCCAAGACACCATTTTTTTGAAATCTACCTGCTTCCGTGTCTGATTTTCGACCTTTTTGCTGGGAGCTTGACGCTTTCTGGGAGCGTGCTCCGTGAAGATACGGCGTAACGACACGCTTCTGACTTCTGGAGTGAAAAACTGGTGACTAAAACGGCCGTGTGCAGCTCCGGAAGCGGCGCTGCACAGGGGGTCGGTGTTACGCCGCAAAAAAATTATTAAAAGAACAAAAACATACAATAAAAAAAATGGCACATTTATTGGTTGCACATGTGCGAGTAGATATGAAATTCCCCTCCGTCTCTCATTTCAGTCACAAACTGCGACCATTTGGTTGCGTCTATAGGACTGAGCTGCTCTCCAGGATGTTTGTGGTGCTCGTGGGGCCGATCAGCCCTGCGGGGGTAAAAAAGAGCCTGCAGATTGAATGTGTTGGTGAGTCTGGTGGCGTCGTACCTCTTTGAGCTGGTCAGTGCTGCTCCAGGATGCAGAGCGCCGGTGTGAGCTCCCTCTGGTATCCACTTCTGTCACTCCAACATCCAGGAGTCTGGAAGGAACATGAGAAAAACATCAGGAACTTTGATCATGTCAGCCTACAGCTTCTACGGAACAGCTCCCGTTACGTGATGCTTCCTTTATGCTGATGAGTTCCTTAAAGGAAAACGTTCTTTTTTTCAACCTGGACCTTGTTTCTAGGAATAGATATGTGCATTTACTCACTGGTTAAATTTCTGCATCACTTTGACTCCTTTAGAGGACATTACGTTGAGGCGCCCTTCAGCGTGCATCCATATAATGGGAGAGACGTTCATTCCTTCATTCTCCTTAAAGGGAAGTTCGTTTTTTTCAACCTGGATCTATTTTCTAGCATGAATACGTTCATTTCCTCCCCCAGACAGCTTTGGTGTAACCTGAATTCCTTCAGGAGATGTTAGATCCACTCCAGATCAGCGTATGCCTGAAATAATGGCAGTGATGCGGCAACCGCGTGCAGGCTCTAAATAATCATTATCTGCCACAAACTCCTTCATTTCACCAATGTTTGGTTACCAAACATTATAAATAATCACAATATAACTAATTTTTATATGATGATATACATACGATATAGCTTTTTTGTGTGTGTGTGTGTGTGTGGGGGGGGGGGGGGGGGGGGGGGGTCAAATTCAATAAATATATAATTTGTATTTAAATTGCAGTATGGAAATGCAGTTTCAAATCATATTAGGGATGAAACAATCCAATTATTCGATTTAGAAAAGATGAGCGATTAATATTTTAGTGATGGATGCTCATTGCTTCCGGTCTGTAGAAACTGCTTCCGGTTCGGATAGACAAGCGCTCCCTGCGTACGTCACGTGTGCTACGTGCTACATCGTGTTCCCGGCGTTAGCAGCTTCTCTGGCAGAGCTCAGGTTGCTGCTGCAGCGCGAGTTATAAAGAAGCGGAGGATGAAGAATTTCAACCAACTAACTACTGTAACTACCACACGTACTCAGCACAATACTTACAAAGACTTCAGTTTTCCGTTTCTCTGATAACTCGCTCACATAACTGAGCATACGTTTTAACAAAGAGCTTTTCAAGAAGATGTGTCACAGTGATTAGATCTGAAATCCAAACATTTTAACTGTTTCTTTTCAGCATGAAATCATTGACTTTTAGTAACTATCAACTTATTTATTCCCTTTTTAAAGTAAATAATTCACACCATGAACTAATTATGTTTCTTTTACCAAAAGGCATAACAGTAGTCAGAGGCACTTAGGTGTTTTTTAAATGCTTTTTAATTACATGATGTTTATTGCTCTGCTTTAACTGTTCAATACAGTTCTGATCAGTGTGTTTAGTTTTGATTTCACCCTTTTGGCATGAATGTTTAAAATCACCAATATTAATGCAGTATGAACAGTTTAATGTAGACACAGAATCATCTTACCAATGTGAACATGCATCAAAGCATTAATTCAAGGCTAAGGTAAAATATTGAGATATATATATTGTCTATCGTGACATGCAGTAAAATATCAGGATATTACTCAAATTCAATATCGCCCAGCCCTGCTTCTGGTCTGTATTAACTATTTCCAGACACTCCCTACCAGTGGGGCAGTAATGCACCTACTGGTTGCATATCAACTACAGTCTTTGGTGCCAATTTGGACTCATTATTACGCATTGCATCTCTGTCAGATCTTTAAAAACATAGAGCATTCTGATTAATCATTTAATTGATCGATTACAGGGGTAGATTAATTAACTATTAAAATAATCCCCAGCTGCAGCTCTAAATCATATACTGAACAAATGAAGGTAGTAGGTGGTAGTAGGCATGCTGGTATGAAATCCTGCCGGTATGATGACCTTGAGCTAAAATATCACGGTTTCACCGTGTACCGTGGTATCACGACTACACTCTTAAATATTGTTTTAAGTGTGTGGGTAAATAAAAACTACTTATTTTGGTTGAACGACGCCTTTTATTGGAACATCTGTACTTCTTCCTTTGATGTTTAATGGCGTTTGTGAGTGACGTGAATTTGCTGCCACCAACTGGGAGCAGTGTCCGAATTTACCTTTTTGATTCACCTCATTTATTAATACAAAATATCAAACTATTTTACACGAAAGCAGTTTGACAGTGACGTGGTTTTGTCGGGAGCAGCTGAACAGAATCAGATCTACTGGACGTGGTTTGGGGGAATCATTTTAATGCCTGAGCTTTAAGAAAGGCCGCACGTCAACATTATTGATCAAACTGAACAACAGGCCGTTGATCTGGCAGATGGCGGTGAAAACTCCGCCCGCCCGACTCGCTCCTCACTCGCCCGGGCAGTAAATGGAGCGGACCCAGTCAGAGGGCAGTTCCGGCTGTAAATCTGCAGGTTTTCCTCCAGGTCACGGAGCTTTCTTCTGAAGCCTCCTTGCTAACAATCTCCACGTGTTCGGTAAGCATTGGAACCAGTCTGAGCTTAAACGTCAGCCGTTAGTAAACGGGAGAACTTCCAGCGAGGGGTTCCTCTCATGTCACGAGTGCGCGTTTGTGTCTGTGTTCATGCTCGTCGCTCATACAAGGCAGACAGCAGAGCAACACGAAACAGAAATCCACCATTGAGAAATGAAAATAATTTAATAGAAACATTTACTCGTTATGTGGTGGGTAGACCTCTGAGATTTACTCACCAAGCTAAACATTTAGTCGCATTTGGCGCCTGGAGTGTTAATTTCAGACCCTGACTGGGAGTGCGTGTCAGACAGGGCGGGCGGACACCTGACATGTACTCGCTCCCTGTTTTATAAGACAGAAGGTATGAAGGTATGATGGAAAATGTAATGGTTTTCATACCGCTGCGTTTTTATGCCGTGGGATACCCTGGAAACCGCAAACCCGCACATCCCTACTGGGAACTAAATGTTTCTTCTATTTCATTTTCTAAGCAGGATGTGTTGGTCATGTGTTTCACGCGTCGCCCTGCGTCGCCGTTTTCATACTTCTGCGTTTCGATGGTTCATATATCAGTTTGTCCACCAGGGGGCAGCGCTGAGTTCAGAGTTAATTTCCCTGTTTTGATGTGAGTTACACCGCTTGGTGTCAGTAGCGTAGATATGAGTGCATGCTCGGACACTCTCACAACCTCTCCTCCAAGCTCCATGCCTGCAGATGCTCTCTGTTTGTTTGGCGTCTTCTCTCTCAGCTGCTTTTATTGGGCTGTTTAGAATCGACGGTTTTTGTTCCGGTTCCTGTTCTTCTTCTCTGGTTTGTTTCCTGCATATCAGCTCAACACTGACCCGCGGTTTCCGCTGGTATTGCTCCATCTTCGGTGTCGAGTGACGGACCAACAAGCCCCGCAAAAACTCACCAAATCACGTACGTAACTGACGCAGGGGGGGAAGAAAACTGTCCGTCCGTCTGCGTATCGTCTTCTGCGTCGAACAGAAATGGGCCTGTAATCTGATTAAACCCGTCTGAATGGTCCGCCACGTCTCCCCCCATGTTTGTTTGCAGCGTGCGTGTGCATGTGGTGCATCCTGATTGAACCACCGCAGTTAAGCGCCGATCGCTGTATAAACAAGAGCTTCATATGAAACAATGAGATTTTCTATCGTCCAGACGATATATATCGTTATTAGTGTTGTAGTACTCCAGATCTTTTTTTAGGGTCTTGGTCTCGTCTTGGTATCGACTGCATTTTCTCTCGGTCACGGCAGTCTTAGGTTTTTAGAACGAGACCGGTCGAGACTGACCATTGCTGAGGGGCTTTTTTGTCCATAACTGAGCTGCTGATGAGAGTGGAAAAGGAGCCTCTTAAAACCAGCTGATAAGTTAAAAACGTTGGTAGTGTTGCCCGTCTCCTGCAGCTGCGCGTGGCTGACTGATGCACCTCCTGCAGCCAGAGAGGCGCGAGCTGAGAGGAGAGAGAGCGGCTGTGTGAACTTGTTAGCATGGCTGTAGCTACCACTGAGGACACAGAGGTCTGGACCAGGACCTCGTATTTATATAAAATTAACCAAACCATGAAGCTCTAAAGCATTTACCTGAGGAAAAAGACGATTTCTGTGCGCGGACTTCTTAAATGGGGGGGGGGGGGGGGGGAGATTATTATCATTAACATGAACACAGTAAAAACTAACTTAACTAACTACACTACTCACAAAAAAGTTAGGGATATTCAACTTTCGGTTATAATTTAAGGAAAATGTCAAATGTTCACACCTTCTTGATATGATATCATGAACGTTGGACATTTAACTGGAATTATGACGTGGTAATTCCCTCCATCTCAAACAACTTACTGAAAGAAAAGCTAACAACAATTGTGGCTAAACCAAATATCCCGAACTTTTTGTGAGTAGTGTAAATCGTACGAATAGGTTTGAACTACTACTTCTCCCGCCTGCCAAGGCTTGACAGTGCGCCGCAGCAGCTGGCGGCTGTCACTGATCAGTGATCAGTCATCCACACAGCAGATCCCCGACATTTTTTCAGCCTTTAAGTATGCAGAGTAATTATATTTACACTTCAGAGATCATTAAGAGAGTTCATATTTACTGAACCCATCCTTGATTGCACATTTCTGATTAGGTCTACGTGGTTCTCACTTCTTGCAGCATGCGTGTGTACTTCAGGTTCGCTGTAAATCTGAATTTTGTCTGATTATAAGCTTTTTAGTAGTGATTATATCATTTTATGTTTGTGCAAACTGTCTCATTACTAAACAAAATATGTTGTTTCTAAAACTTTTCAACATTGTGAGTGTGATGCTGATGATGATGATGACACTGCATGAATTTCAGATGATATGCAGTACTTATATGTGTATAGTAGTACTTATACTCTTGTCATTAGTTCTGAAACAGACACTGAGATTAAAAAAGAGAAAAATGAGAGAAAAATCAGATAAACTACAGTCTTAGAGATTTCTGCCAACTTGTCTGTAATTAAATTTATTAGTTTACAGTTTATTTAAGTCATAGTGCTGCTTTCAAAACAACGGAATGTGTGTCTGCGTCGCGAGACATGCTGAGTCTCTGATTGGTTGTGTGCCCGCGTCAAAGCAGCAAAAGCTCAGATTCCAACTGTGGGGTGGCGGCCCGACGCCTGAGCACCGTTAGAGACTTTGCATGTAAACCTGCCGCGATCGGTCTGAACGCAGCATTAGGGCGGTTCTGGTGAGTCTGAGTGAACCGTCGCCTCAGTCACCGTTCTTCCTCATGCTCGGGCTCAGTTTGAACTTCAGCATGTCTGCATGACCAGATGTGCTGAGGTGCGTCGTGATTGGATGATCAACCAGCAGATGAGCAGGTGGACAGTGCGGAAGTATGAAGCACCTCGCAGTTGTAACAGGTGTTTTTCATGTGGAACAAAGCCAAAATCTGCAGACTGCTTACCTGTGTGGATTTATCTTTCATACAAGATGTGTGATCCACATGGGAGTCACGGGGCCACTGGCCGGAAAGGTAGGGCCACTGATGATGCCCAGAGAAGAAGACCGCAGTAGGCCCCGGAGCTCCGGAGCCGCGGGTTCTGAACTGCACGGATAAAAACAAACCAGAAAAGCAGCGTCAGAGTCAAGTCAGGACAGAGCGCGAGGGCCACTGAAGAAACAAACAATGTGGATTCATAGAAAAGTCAGAATTCTCACTCTTTCCACAACCTCAAAAATAAAACAACACGAGCAATACATAAAATGCAGAGTTCAATATTAAGGTTTTTTTTAGCATCAGCTGATGTTATAATTCAAATGCAGTTTTCAGTACAAAGCTGTTCAGGCTTGGCCAATCAGAAACTGACACCAGAAGATGTCACAACATCAAACCTTAGCTGAGACTGTCTTTTTTACTGAACTTGTTGGGTTGCGTTCATCAAACATTCGTCCAACAGGCCCTTCCGGTACATTTTCATAAAGCATCATGTTTCTGATGCCGACTGCTGCTGTGTGTTCACTCATGCCGCCTCTGGGTTACTGTTCCTGTAGGAATCCATCTGCTTTGGCCTCCGCTCCAACAATAGTATCCTATTAAACACGGCAGAAAGCTGGGCCACTAGCTCCAAATCCACAGGATTACAGGTGCTCTCCTGGGACTAAATTAGACTTGGCCGGAATATTCTAACTGCCTTAAGTAGCTCAACAAGGTAAAAAAGGCTTGTATCCCTAGAAGAATCTCTTTTCCCTCCATCTTCCCTCCATCATTAGAAGAGCTCTGAGACACGAGTTCTGGCAAATGAAGCAAAGACAGAGCAGCCTGCTCTCAACAGGAAACCGTGTCATTAACACAGCGAATGTGGTGTAAACCGAAGTGATCATTACCACAGATACGTGGAGCAGAATGCATGCTCGGCTTCAGCTGATCTGAGTTTGAGCTCATTTAGGAGAGGGACAATACATACAGTGAGTACGGAAAGTATTCAGACCCCTTTAAACTCTTCACGTTCTGCTTCATTGCAGCCATTTGCCTAAAAATAAAAACAGTTCATTTTATTTCTCATTAATGTCACTCAGCACCTCATCTAGACAGAAAAAAAACCAGAATGTAGAAATTTTTGCAAATTTATTAAAAAAGGAAAAACTGAAATATGACATGGTGATAAGTATTGGGTACTTTGCTCAGTACTGAGTAGAAGTACTTCTGAGCTGGTACATTCATGGAGTCTTCTTGGGAATGATGCAACAAGTGTTCCACACCTGGATTTGGGATCTTCTGGTTCTTCTTGCAGATCTCTCCAGTTCTGTCAGGTTGGATGGTGAACGGTGGTGTTGGCCATTTTCAGGTCTCTCAGAGATGCTCCAGTTGGGTTTAAGTCAGGGTTCTGGCTGGGCCGGTCCAGAATGGTCGAGAGTGGACACAGAAGCCGCTCCTTTGTTATTTCAGCTGTGTGTGGAGGGTCATTGTCTTGTTGGAAGGTGAACCTTCGGCCCAGTCTGAGCTCCTGAACTCTGGAAGGCTTTTTCTTCCCAGGATCTCTGTGCTTGTCCATTCATCTTTCCTTCAACTGCAACAGTCGTCTCATCCCTGCAGCTGAAAAGCTTCCCCATAGCATGATGCAAACACCACCGTGTTTCACTGTTAGGATGGTATTGGGCGGGTGATGAGCAGTGTCTGGTTTTCTCCACATACCGCTTAGAATTAACTCCAAAGTTAAATCTTGGTCTCATCAGACTTCAGAGAATCTTATTTCTCTGGGGAGTCCTTCATGTGTTTGGCAAGCTCATGCGGGCTTTCATATGTCTGCACTGAGGAGAGGCTTCCATCGGGCCGCTCTGCCATAAAGCCCGACTGGTGGAGGCTGCAGTGATGCTGACACAGTAGATTTTTCTCCATCTCCCCTACTGCATCTCTGGAGCTCAGCCACAGTGATCTTTGGCTTCTTCTTTACTCTCTAAGCAAGGCTCTTCTCCCACCATTGCTCAGTTTGGCTGGACGGCCGGGTCTAGGAAGAGTTCTGCTCGTCCCAAACTTCTTCCATGTAAGGACTATGGAGGCCACCGTGCTCTTAGGAACCTTTAGTGCTGCAGAAACTCTTTTGTAA
>JALJCO010003621.1:0-48410 GCA_023101725.1 Atherinomorus stipes
AGACCGGGAGGGGTTAGACTCACCCAATTTCAATTATTATTTCCTAGCAAATAAGCTACAATTTATTTCCAAATGGCTGAAACCTTCCCATCTAGATGAACCGGTGGCTAGACACAGAACAAGCATTATGTGAGGATCTGGATGTCTCTGATTTGCCATTCATCAGTTCAGCAGTCAGATCTCATAAATGCTTTAAAAGTATCAACATCTGCTCTACTCTGAAAGCATGGTGGGAATTCCTGAAGTTAACCGAGTCTTCTATTATTCCATGTAAACTCACACCCATCTGGAATAACCTGGATATTCTACAAAACAAGAAAATGATTAATTTTGTGCATTGGAAGGATAAAGGAGTAAAACAATTACAACATATCATTGAAAATGGAAAATTCCTGTCATTTAATACACTTACCTTACAATATGGGATCAGTAGTACTAAATTCTTAGAATACCATCAACTTAAATCTATATTAAGCAAAAAATATACCTCTAACCAACTGATCTTGCAGACTCCGGTCAGGGTAGCAGAATTCTGAATCTCTCTATCCCCAAACTACTGTCGAAAATATATAGATTATTATTAAAACTGGATGATTCAATTTCCCTTCCAACTTCGAAGTGGGAGGCTGACTTGTCCAGAACCCTTAACCAAAACACATGGACACAGATATGTTTAAACACGTTCCTAATGACTAAAAACTCAAATATACAGTTGATGCAATTCAAGGTTTTACACAGAGTACATTACACAGGACAGAGGATGTTCAAGATGGGTCTGTCACCTTCAAATATTTGTTTGCACTGCAATGAGAATACAACAGACAATTATCTTCACGCCTTGTGGTCTTGTCCACCTGTCCAGAGGTTTTGGCTTCAGGTATGTGATGACCTGTCAACGTGGCTCAGGTGTAACTTCCCTGCAAGCCCCACACTGTGTTTACTGGGGGACTTGGATGAGATCAACACGGTAACCAACTATGCACATATGATACTTACTGTATTATGTATTGCAAAGAAAACTATCTTGGTAAACTGGAAATCCAAAAATAATCTGAGCATTAGCCAGTTTAGGAATTTCTTAGTAGACCATATCAGTATTGAGACGATGTCTGCCTCCTCTAAGAACCAGTTAGATGAATTCCACTCCCTCTGGTCCCCTGTGATTAGCTCCATCACTTAACGTTGGTGTAGGAGAGCGGCCTCGGCGATGTGGGGGTTGGGTGCCGGCGAGTGCTTGATGGCTATGGATCCCTGGCGGTTGACTTGGGGGGGGGTCTGGGCTGCCTCGCCGCTGGGGCGGGGCTGTATCCAGCCCGATGGGGGGCATGGGGGTCAGCGGTTGGGGCTGCTCTGCGGCGGTGGGCGGGTCGCTGGTGGGGCCCTGGCCGGTGGCTGTCGGCTGGCGCCGGGTGGCCGGGGTCGTCCCGGGGGCGGGGGGGGTCCTGGGCCCCGGTGCTCCGGGGTGGCCCCTGCCTCCGGGGCCGGGGGACCCGGCTTGGCGCTGGGGGCGGGCCGGCGGGACGTGCCTCCTCTGGATTTGGCCGGTCCTCACGACCTGGTGACGTCTAGTCACTGCGCCGGGGGCCGGGGCGCCTCTGCTGTGTGCGTGCGGGTGTGTGTGCTGGTGGGGGTGTGTGTGTGGTGGGGCTGGGGGATGTATCGTTGTCGTGTCTGTGTCGGGATGTGGGCATCCGGGATGTTGGTGTCGCGGGAGCGGCTATGTGGGGGGTGTGGATTTCCCCTGTGCTTGTCCTGCGTGTGGGGCTCTGGGGGTCGCGGACGGAGCTGCGCTTTCCGCCGGGGTGCTTGGTTTTCGGCGGACCCGTGGTCATGTCGTGTCGTATCGATGTTGGGGTGTCTGGCGTGGCTGTCGGGGTGTGGGGTTTTGTCCATATCGTTCAGCTCTAGTGTGTGGAGGTGGGGGGTTGCGGGGTGGCCGGGTCTTTTCCACGCCGGGTGCCTGTCCCGCCCGGCCGCTGTGTCGGTTGGGGCTGGCCTGCGCTGGTGGTCTCGTGCG
This sequence comes from Atherinomorus stipes, assembly GCA_023101725.1. NCBI lineage: Eukaryota > Metazoa > Chordata > Actinopteri > Atheriniformes > Atherinidae > Atherinomorus > Atherinomorus stipes. The sequence continues at coordinate 2,018 of JALJCO010003621.1, forward strand.
GGTTGGTCTCGCGTGGTCCGGGGGCTGGGGGCGGTGGACTTGTGGCGTGGGGGGGCTGGTGGCCCCGTGGTCCCCGTCCTTGGTATGTGTGGGTGGGTGTGTGACTGGAGGGGGGGCGTGAATGCGGTTGTGTGTGTGTGTGGCTGCCTGTGGGGGTGTGTGGAGATGGGTGGGTGGGTGGGGGTGCATGGATGATGGGTGTTTGGGTGCGGGGGTGGTGGTGCATTGGTGGGGTTTGTGTGTGTCGGGTTGGGGGGGGGGGGGAGGGGAAAAAAAAAAGAGGAAAAAAAAAAAAAAAAAAATAGCAGCTCTGCGTGCCTCTTGGGGGGTTTGCGGGGCCTGGGGATGTTGGGCCGGTGACTCTGGCCCCTCCGCCGACCCTTTCCGCTCCCCGTCCCTTTTCCCCCCTCCCTGGCCTGGCGTGGTCGAGCGCCCCCAGGGGCCGAGGCTGGCCCCTCTGTGGTGAACGCCGGACGCCGGGCCGTGGGGGGCGGCCATGCCTGCCCCTTCTGCCCTGGGGGGATCCCGGGAGGCAGGGGTACCTAATGCCGGTAACGGCTCTTCTTCCAGGGGGGGAATTCATACCCCCCTGGTCTCCTTTCCCAAGACCCCCCCCCCCCTGCTCTACCTCACACACACACACGTAGGGTTTTGGGGAGGGTGCGTGTCAAGCGGGCGTGGTGAGGGAGGGCACCAAAGTGCCTTTGCTTGCCACGTCTAGAGGCAGCCTGCTCCCCAGTTTTAACCACACTTAGACACCTAAACACATAAAATAACAACAGCTCACAACCACTTCTGAGGGGCGGGCCATATAGTGTGTGGAAGGAGGGAGGGGCCGGTTGGGGGGTCATGCCCCCTACGCGACCCCACTCCCGGCATGTCTTGGCACTGCCCCTTAGTTTTAACTGCAAACAACACACATCTTACACACACAGTCATGAGCGGGGGTGGGGGGGGGGGACAGGGTCCTTTCATACCCCGGTCTCCCGGGCGCTACTGGGGGGGAGGGGGGGACAGTGGCTACTTCACGCGCCAGTGGTTAAGGCTGGCTGCATTGCGGGGGATCTGCTGGCCTGGGGGATGCCTGGCCTGCTGCGTCCGGGGGTGGGGGATGGGGGTGGTGGTGGGGGGGGGAACGTGTTGGGGGCTTGGAGCTCGCGGCTCCTTCCCCGGCCCGAGCTACCACTCAGGAGGCACGAGGGCATGGGCAAGAGAGAGGTGGGTATGTGAGAATAATGAATGAGAGTGTGAAAGAGGAAATGTGGGAGGGAGGAACTTGGGCTGGAAGAGGGAGGAGATGTGGGTAAGTGGTTGGAGGAAAGGGGGGATGGAGGAAGGAGTGGCATGCTCGTGAGTGTCTAGTAGGGATGGTCATGAGGGGCTGAAGGAAGGAAGGGCGGGAGTGTGATAGGTCAGAGGGATGGGCGGGGCTGGACATGTAAGGGGGGACTGTATGGGGTATTGGGGGTATAGGGAGGTGGGGGGCGTATGTGTGGGGGGGGGTGGGGAGGGGTTGGTGCAGTTATGTGGGGGGGAGTGCATGTGTGTGTTAGAGGGTATGAGGAGGTGGGGGTAGGTGTGGACGGTAGAGGGAGGAGAGTGTTGGGGGTGGAGAGAGGAGTGAGTGTGGGTATGTAAGGTCGGAGAGCGGAGTGGGTGGGTGTATGTGTGTGTGTGTGGGGTACACGGAGGTGTTGGGTAGGGCTGGGCGGTGTGGGCGGAGGTTCGTATCTCGGTATTCGTGCCGGGCATCTTGGTGTCGGTGTGGTGCGGTGTGGCTGCGGGTTGGTTGGGGGCCGGGCGCTTTGGTGGGGGGTGCGGTTTTGTTTGTGGCTTCCGGGGCTTTTTATGCGGGGCGGGCGCAGGGGGGATCTGTATCTTGTATGTGGTTGCTCTTGCGGTATTGATGTCTTGGGTGCCCGTGTCTCGATGTGGGGGCGGTGACGGTATATCTTTCAGCCCTAGTGTTGGGGTAGGTGTGTGGGGAGTGTGTGTGTGAGCGTGGTGGCGGGGTAGGGGGTGGTAGAGGTGGTGGCGCCCTGGTGTCAGGTGTATGGGGCAGGGACTTTGGGGTGGGGGCTGGCCTGCCCTGGGGGGCGTCGTCTGGGGGGTCCGGTCCTCCTGGGTTTCGGTTGGGCCGCCCGGGTCCGGGGGGGGGGTGGCTGCTCCTGGGCGCTTGGGCCCTGGGCCCGGCGCTGTCTCCGCTCCGGGGGGCGCCCGGCGCCCGGTGGGGTCGGCAGCTGCTGGTCTTGGTCCGCTGGGGCCTGGGCCTCCAGACTGCAGGGGGCTCCGGCTGGGGCCGCCTTTTGCCGCCCCTTCGGGGGATACATGTCCGCTCTTTGGGGGGGGTAGCTGGGATCTGGGCCTCTGGGTGGCTGCTGGGGGCCTGGGTCGTGAGCCTTGCGGGCTTCCTCCTCCTTGCAGAGACGAGGCTGCATCTGCATGACTGTATCACCACGGAGCACCCTTTATTATGCATGTTGACACTGTGACACTGCTTCCCATTGCGATGACTAGGTTGTACCTCTTCTCTACTTCCCATTGCGATGACTAGGTTGTACCTCTTCTCTACTTCCCATTGCGCTGACTAGGTTGTACCTCTTCTCTGCGTAGTTCTGCGTGTGTTTGTGTGTGTTTGTATGATCTGAGGATATTTAAGCCACCTGCAGGTCCTCCTGTAGGGGATTGCTTGTTTTGTTTTCCAACAGAGACCTTGGTTGTTTAGGGACCGCGGTACAGATGTACCAGTGAACTGTGTAAGTGGATTCATGTTTTCTCTTCTCTCTCTCTTCCTCTTCCTTACTCCTCTCTCTCTGTTTCACTTTCTATCATTACCTCTATTCACTTTCATTTCTCCCTTGTCAGGCCCAGCAGTATTAAATGGAATGGTGTAATAGACAAATGTTTAAATAAAGAAATAAAATGAATAAACATGATGTCAAGTGGAGCCTTATATTCATAAAGCTCCGCTTGATAAAGCAAAACTGTTCAACAGAATAAAGCAATCAGATTTCCATTCTGCTTGCTTCGATGCTGGACAGGACAAGTAGAAAAAAAAAAAAAAAAAAAAAAAACAAGATTAGAGAATCGCTCCCCTTGCAACAAGAACAATATGTTGGATTTACTTATGCTGATTAAGCACTCTTTTATGTAAGTTACCAATGTTAATTATCTTAGTATTTTGTATTTCATGAACAAAAATTTTTTTCCTCATTAATCGTTTTTGTCTTGTGCACTTTCTTCAATGTTAATAAAAGCAATAGGAACTGCTGATAGTCCTCATTTATTCTAAAGCAACTTGGTCAAAACCAACAAACAATACTTGTATAGCAAACATTTCATTTAATTATTACAAACGTTACAGGGAACAGTCCAAAGTAATAAACATTATACTTAGTTGTAACTGAAGCATGTGATGTAAACTTTCAGAGCCTATTGTTTATCCAGTATTTCACATGCTGAGCTCGGTGGTAACCACAAACAAGTGAAAGACACCTGCTTGTGTTGTTCACTAGATCAGACATTTCCGCTACACTACTACTACTACTACTACTAGGGCAACAGATAACGAATAAAAGATAAATGAAAAGCTATAGTAACGGGTTTTTTTTAAATAAATTTGCAAAAATTTCCACATTTCTGTTTTTTTCCTGTCAAGATGGGTGCAGAGTGTACATTAATGAGAAATAAAATGAACTATTTTGATTTTAGAAAAATGGCTGCAATGAAACAGAGTCAAAAGTTTAAAGGGTTCTGAATACTTTTCGTACCCACTTCATGGCTATAACTCGCTCTGCTCTGGAGTCATTAGTTATAATCATTAAGTATGTAGTTTCATAACTCCATTTATGACATTTATAACAAACCAGACCGATTTAAAATTGGTAGAAATTTGAGAATTTATGGTTATTTAAAAAGTACATTACCAATGAAAGTAAATGCTGTAAGTGAGCGAGTTGCCTGTGGTAAGATGGCCGCCGTGTGCGGACATTCAGCTCCACTGGCCAACAGTGCAGGTGAGTTATCCAGCAATTATAAGGCAGGTGAATTTATTTTGTACAGTTTAAAAGACTTAAAGGGTCTCATTGTTGCACACAACAATAAAATCAAATAATAAATCAAATGAAAATGTCTTAAATTTTATTTACCTATTTATTTATTCATTCAATCTTTATTGAATGTTTTCAGTCAAACAATTAAAATAAACTGTGTAGAAAGAAACATACAAACTCCTGTATCCTTTTTCTTTTTAATTTTCTTTTATTTAACCTTTATTTATACGGGTAAATCCCATTGAGACCTGTTTACCTAAGATGCATGTCATTAGATGGTGGGAGGAAGCCGAAGTAGCCGAAGAGAACCCACGCATACACGGGAAAACATGCTAACTCCACACAGGAAGGCCGCTGTTGGAACCTCCCTCCCCAAACCAGCCCAAACCAGTGACCTTCCTGCTGTGAGGTTTCAATGTGAACCAAAACAAAACAAAAAATTCAAAATAAAAACGATTTGGCTTTCAACTAGGGATGTGAAATTGACCCTGTCTTCAGATCGTTTGATCGTGGCCACTGTGAATCGCAGATAGGAGATCCGATCGCCTGAGAAGCCGATGTGTTTTTTATTTGTATCAGCAATGGACTAGATGGTCTTCATCATGGATGGTCTTCATCCTCTTCAACATGCCAGCAGCTTCCTCAGCCAGGGAACACACTGTTGAAACTTCGTGGATCATCCTTAATAAAATCAATAACACATTGTTAATCATTACATGCAACAAGTCGGATACACTGTTTATTATAGATATGACAGATTGGTAAATCAGAGAGCTTTTCAGTTTCATAAAGGACATGTCTTAACATGAAGTCTCAGAGCACATCCGACATCTGAGCAGACGGGAAACATTTCTAGCCGACATCTACCGGAACATCATGTTAGCTTAGCAGCGTCACAGCTAGCTAGCTGTTTAAAACATATGTACTATTATGGGGGAAATATTGTGTTTTGGTGGTACAGTTTACTCAGAAATAAAGTCTCTCCTCAAAGGTTTATCCAGACATTCCCTGATTAATGGAAGACTTACCTTATGAGGTGATTAAGAACATGGTTGTTGTTCAATAACAAAATTAATCCTCAAAAATACAACTTGCCTAATATATATAAGATAAATTACTATCATTGTTATTCTTTCAAACATGATCTGATCTAGATTCACTCTTCATCTGAATGTCTTTAACGAATACTTCAACCTGAAATTGTTGTAAAAAGTATTTTTTTGTTTTGTTTCCTGCAATACCCAGATGTTCAAGGAGGAGAAATCACAGCAGAAGAAGAAGAAGGCAAAAATTAGTTTCTTTGTAAATTGTTACAATCCAAATATTTTGATTACATTGTAACCCCCCCCCCCCCCCCCCCCCCCAAAAAAAAAAACCCACAAACAAACAAAAAAAACAAAACAGCAAACTGCAGCCAGGCTCTGCAACACCTGGTAAGTACAAGGATCTAAAAGCAGTTAGTAACCCTAACCTGAACCATGTGAGGCATTTGGAGGGTCTGTGATACAAGGTTGGCAAAACATATATTTCAAAGTTTAGGATAAGATTAAAAGGGTTCATTTTTAGTTGTAAATGTCTTATTTTGTAAAATGAAACAACACCTTTAATATCCAGTTAATTTGAAAAACATTGTATTTTGGGGGCATACTGTCAAATTGTCTTACAAATTTAGAATTCCACCATTCCCACGTAAGTATGCTGTTGGTGTGGCCAACAGCAAGAGGCATTAGAGATTTGCATGATGAAAGATTGCTTATTACATTCATCTGACTGGAAAAATGCAGTGTGAAAAGCATTCTTTTCTGCATTTTCAAATCAAATTATTCTTTTATTTTCAATTTATTTTTAATAAATAAAATCCAAATATGTCAAACTTCTATGAGAGACTCTTGAATAATTGTTTATTTTATAACACTATTGTGTCAAATTTGAAGTTACAGACCTCATTGGTTCAAAGGGTCTCCCAGATGGTTAGTCCATTATTAAGTCTTAAATTCATAACTGTATGGTAACCAAACATATAACTAAACAATAATGGTATACTTTAATCCTGGATTTTGAAGGTAGAGTCCGAAGTCCCCCCACCGTTTTGGTTTGCAACTGCAGTATTCAAACTGAGCACCCCTCCCTCTCAGGCTAATGGTCGCCTCGTTCTTCAAACTATTCAGCTTAAAGCCTCCTTCAGAGCTCAGAAGCGGGTAACAGCCAAACTAATATTAGCCCTGGTTTTCCAACTTGCATTATATAAAGCTCTACCTTTAAACTGAATCAAAATTTAATATAAAAAATATAAAAATATACTCAAATATTTTTTAAAGTATTGAAATCCCTTGTGGTCTGTTAAGAAAATGTCAAACTGGTACTGTTAACTGCAAGATTGTGACTTGAATTTTAAAATTCAATAAAATTATTAAAAAAAAAATTCCGTTATTTTCACAATTTAAAAAGAAATGTTTTCATGAAAGGGTACTCTTTGAATCTGACGTCACTTTATTGACTTACCATGACGATTAACCCTTTAGATGCCAGTGTTTATTCATAGGAGTGTTTTTGATGAATAAATTATAGTTCAATATTATAGTATATTCAATATCATAAAACTTTCCTCCCAAATTTCCTGGCCAGGGGAACAACCACAGCCAAACGTACCTTGGATGCGCCTCACAACTACACAAATTCCCTTAACAGGGTGAAAGGATTAGGAGTTTGAGCTTTTACTGTTTTTTGTTTTATCTTTTACCATAATTTTAACCTTTTCACTTGTTGAACTTTTTCCTCTCTTTGGTCCATTTGAAGCTCAAAACAGTCAGCCAGGAATATCCCAAGACCGTAAGTCCTTACTTATTTGGAGAAGGAACAGTACTGTGTTTTGTGTATATTTTTGTCTCGAAAAGTGAATGTAAAAAAATGATGACTTTTTAGAATATATATTTTGATATGATATGATTTAATCTCTTTAAATAGTTAATTTTAGAAACTCAAATGTCATTTACTTTGGAGGTGTCCCACTCCAGTCCTCGAGGGCCACAATCCTTCAGGTTGTTAACAGTATGTCTACCTGCTCCAACACACACCTGACTTAAATTAATGAGTCCTTGTGCAGAACTTCATATGTTGTTAGATTTATTTAATTTGAGTCAGCTGTGTTGGTGCAGGGCGTTGTGGAAAACCTGCAGGACAGTGGCCCTCGAGGACCAGCGTTGGACACCCCGATTTATTTTATTCAAAATCTACACATAATATTCTTTATTGTATTTTCATTTGTTATGAGAAAAAATATTATTTGTTTATTTTGTGTGTTTAAAGTTTGAACACAAAAGTAGTCTTGAGAATACCATGTATATCCTTCTCCTAGCAATATCTTGACCAATTCCAATAAAAAAAACATAGGCTCATCACAAAGTGACTCAGCCTTTCTGCATTTTATTTTTTTTTTTTTGTCTGTTTATCTGTATCTGTATCTGTTCAACCATCTAAATGATCTGTATCTGTACTCGGAGTGGGCGGGGCTTAAATTGGAAGTGGGTGTGGTTTGAGCGGAACTGGGTGGGGCTTAAATCAGCACATTATTCTAAGTCTGAAATTAATATGAATTGATGAGAAGTTTCTTGATTTGTTGTTTATTTGTTAACTATTTACAGAACAGCCTGAGTTGGCATTCAATGTTTTTGATCACAATAGCAAAGGAACCATTTACAGTTTTTTTTTAAAAATAAAATCATAAGATGAATATTTTTGAGTGCATACAACACATCCAGTTGGAAATTATGAACTATGAAGTATGCATGAACTAGTTTTAATACTCAACACAACTTTATTTTTTTGGTCTATTTTCTATTTTGTTTCATGATTAAACTGTGATTTTTTTTCTCAATTTAATTTTAATTTATTATTTATTTAATTACCTAACATTCTGGGTTTTTTTCCCCCCACACAAACTTAAATAATGATTAAGGAGTGTGTGTATCACTCATGGTATAGAGAGAGAGAAGAGAGAGAGAGTGTGTGTGTGGCGCTGTGTAACAGTTAAAATATCTATTGTACTCGAAGCCTATAAAAAGCCTATATACAGCATATAAAGCTTGATTTATAATATTTATAATACACTTATTCTTATAAAATAGCCTACAATAAAAACGTTAATAGCTGCTACTTTGTGTGTTCAGCTGTATGTGTTTGTGTGAGTGACTGGACTTATGTTTTAATGATCTGTGTAAACTTGGTGATTCATGTAAACATCCAGTCATAACAAACGGTGAAACATATCAGCCTGGTTCTCTGTATCCTTCTGAAAAACTGCGTTCAGAACGAGTTCAGAAGTTTTTACATCACAGCCAAACTGCAGGCAGACGGTAAAAGAGAGAGATGGGGGGGGGGGGGGGGGGGGGGCAACCGGAGTGGAGGCAGTGACCGACGCGACTCAAGCCGTTTTCAGCTCTGTGTTGTCAAATGCACCACGTACGTTATGAAAGAAGTTCACTAAGTAACTTTAAATATCATAGAAACAGAAATAAAGACGAGCTGAAGAAAATCTGAGTATGAAAGAGCAACGTGAGCACGAGCCAAGCAGAGATCAATCACTGTCTGTGTGTGCGTGAGAGCGGAGCACAGCAGAGATGTGTGTCTGTAGGAGGCGGGTGCTGTGTGTGACGACCAATCATAGAGCGTGCAGACAGTCAGTTATCAAATAAGGATTCTCCTTCAGCACGAGCACAGATATTGAAGAGTTTTACCCGTATCATGCTCGTACTCGTCAAAAATGCGTTATCCGTACCAGATACTCATCTGAAACGAGTATCCGGCTCATCCCTAGTATTCTGATTACATAACTAATAACTGCACTTTTTTCCCCCAGACTTCAAGATGAAATTGGATCAAATAATAGAGAACCAACAGGAAATAATAAAATACCCAACAATGTCAAGTCCACCATTAACCAGAACAACAAATATTATCGACTGCCCCTGCGCATCGGAGGAGGAACTCAAAGCCCTGGAGAAAGACCTCCAAGACCCCACAAAAAGGAAACAAATGGTGAGCTAATGGGCTATATGCTTGATTCCACTACTTCCTGAACTTCAATCAGTACCTTTGTTTCCTGTCTTTCATTACTGGACAAACTGATTAATCCAGGTGTGTCTGGCCATTGTCCTTGTGGTTACTGAGGTCAGACACGCCTGGATTAATCAGTTTGTCCAGTAATGAAAGACAGGAAACAAAGGTGCAGGTTGAAGTTCAGGGAGTAGTGGAGTCATGCATATAGCCCATTCATATCTGGCTCTACTCTGGTTCTGATGCTGCTGCCCCAGCAGATGCTGCAAAGCTGATTGCACTTTCCACAACAAACTTGTAGAAGATCTGCAACATGTTGGTGCAGACATTTAATAATCTCAGCTTCCTTAAGAAGTAGAGTTTTTTCTGACCTTTCTTGTAAATGAATGTAGTCAGTGTTGCATTTCCAATCTAGTCTGTTGTCCAGCTGAACTCCAAGGCACTTGTATTCCTCCACCACCTCCTTTCAGGGTGTAAACAGTGCTTTGTTTATTCTTGTTTCTCCTGAAGTCAACAATCATCTCTTTTGTTTTGCTGGTTATTTACTATTAATAAATAATAAACTAACTGACTAGTTCTACCTGGCTTCTAATAGAGAAACAGGGTATTTCTGCAGATGTCAGGACCCTTCAAGTTCTGTCACCTCAGTATAAGTTGTAAAGTTGAAGTAATAATTTGAAGTACTGCATATTTTTTGTCTTCCAGATCCAGTACCTGGCGACAGTAGGAGGAAAGGATATAAAAACAGCTGTTTGTAAAATGCTGGCCAAGATGGGCACAAAAACCCTGTGGTCAACCAACAGTTTCAAGGGGAGACTACAAAAACAGCCCTTTTATAATCTTCACCTGTCCGATGTCATCATTGGTACGTAAATTCCCACAATGCTTGTAACAACATATTTAGTTTATTCTTTTTTTTAAGTTGCATATTTTGACATCTGGAGATATATTTACTTCTCATTTCAAAACCTTTTTAATCATACGTGACAAAACGATGTATAACAGTATATATATGTATAGAAGCCTACCAGATGTTGTTTAATTATAAAATAACTGCGGCGGAAGTCGAAGATGCCATTAGGTTAACCTTAACCCTTTATCGGGCAAGTTACCATATTTGAGCACTTCCGAGGACCTTCTAAATGACGCCACTGTGGCTGCGCGCGTGCTTGTTGAATCACGTGATTTCGTCCAGCCAATCAACAGGAGCTTTTCGGAGCTTTTATCATGATTTAATCAAATACATATCCCACCTCTAGAAATTATACAGCAAAAAAAAATGGTGAAAATAAGTGATTTTGGATGTTTTTGTATTATATTTTGTATTACTTGACTGTTATTTTATGCCTTAATTGCATAATTATTTATATTATAATTTGTTTATATTGAATAAATGATGTTATTACTAGTTTTAGTACTTTTCAAGTATATGGCATATTATTATTCACACAATGACGGTAACAGTAATAAAAATGTACAATGATTATAATATTTTACTGTTGCAGCTTTCAACATACATGTTTCATGGAAAGAGGAAGGGGATTGTGGTTGTTCCAGCCAACCCTGCCATCAGCGATGATGAAGAGGAGGAGGAAGATGATGTGGAGGTCAATCCTGATTATACCCCAGTCAGCCATAACCTGGACACTCCCACCACAAGTGAGATGAGTCCACCTGCCAAGTGTAGGCATGTGCAGCCTGCAATGGAGGTGCTTCAGGATGGGGAAGATGAGGATGAAAATGATGAAGACCAGGATGAGCAGGTTATACCACGAGCTAAGGGCAACACCAAACCCAAAACCCCCAAACCCAGACCCACCCACCACCTGGAGGAAAACCAAATTAAGAAATTCACCTCTGCCTGAGTACCAGCACTCTGCTCCTACCTTTATTGATAAACCTTTTGTGTACTTTACAAGATACTGTACCCCACAATTTATTAGCCACATAACTTATCACCCCAACCTGTACGCCATTCAAAAGGACATTAACACTACCTTCACCACCAATGAGGATGAAATAATGAAATTTGTGGCAATTCTCATCTACATGGGCGTGGTAGAACTGCCATCTATAGATGACTACTGGGCCATGGACACCAGGGCCCCTCAGATTGCCAACATCATGTCATCAAAGAGGTTCAGGCTGCTAAGAAGGATGGTCCACTTCAATGACAACACCCTGACCCCTGGCACCACTGACCACTTCTTCAAGGTCCGGCCGTTGTTCACCTTCCTTTGCAGTGCCTTCAGGAGTGAGCAGCAGACCCCGAAGCAGTCAGTGGATGAGGTGATGGTTGCCTTCAAAGGGAAGACAGCTGGAAACTTGAGGCAGTATATTAAAAACAAGCCTGACAAATGGGGGTTTAAGTTGTTTGCCAGGGCCTCCGAGGATGGATTTATCCACGACATGTTCCTATACTAGGGTAAGACTACGCTGGAGGCCCACGGTGTCCCCCTGACACCTGAACAAAGAGCCTTGGGTGCCATCAGCCAGATTGTCTCTGTCCTGGCCAGCACCATGTCATCTGTCACCCCAACAGCCATCTTTGCTGACAACTTTTTCACCAGCTTGGAGCTCGTGCGATACCTCAAAACTCAGAACTGCAGGTAACAATAACTGAGTGAATGAATGAATGAATGATTAGATTTGTATTGCACTTTACAGCTGGATACTTACAGTAAAGCACTTACATTGGATCCATTATTCATCCATTCCATATTTATATGTGTTCAGGTACACAGGAACAGCGAGGGACAACAGAATTGGACATCCTCCCCTCAACATCAAATTTCACGAATGGTGATCAATGAAACAATATCTTGCCTCAGGTTCTCCAGTGAATCCAAAAAGTAGGAACCTGTGAGCTGTCCTGCAGTCATCAAGAGCTACAATGCCAACATGGGGGGCATTGACAAGAGGGACATGTTGGTGCACCTGTACCGCACCCCTATGAAGCCCAAGAGGTGGTATATGCGTCTGTTTGCATACACCATCGATCTGGCCATCACAAATGCCTGGTTAATGTACAGGCGGGACTGTAAGGCACTGAAACTGGATAGCCAGTCTCTGAAAAGCTTCTGGATTGAGGTGTCCAAGTATGCCTTTAACCAAAAGCTGTCCGTGGCTCGCTCAGACAGGAGCTCTGACAGTCTGAAAGCTGCCTTTGCTACTCCCAAGCCAGTCCGAGGACATCGCTGCTCCATCCCAACTGAAGCTGTGCGGTTCGATCTCTCCGTGTTCCACGTTCCTGTGTACACCAATTGCCAAACATGCAAGTACTGCAGCAGGAAAGAGAACATTGTGAGGTCCAATGTGATCTGTAGAGTTTGCAAGGTCCACCTCTGCCTAAATGCAACACGCAACTGCTTTGCAGAGTACCATGACCCTAAATAAAAATAATCATGTAAAATATTGAGAAGGTAGTAAGGCACTGAAACATCCGCAGGGCTCTCAAGGCTCACGCACTGAGGGTGTGACACACGCATTTGAACGACTTCACACGCTCACACAACGCACGTGCCATTTCTCACACTGATAATTAATTTCGTCATGTTATGAACGAGTCAATCAGGCTCGCTTGGACTGACTACGTATGAAGCGCCAAAGCAGACAAAAGCTGGACGTACGGACGTAGTTGGGTTTTTTTTTGGGGGGGGGGAATGTCCCCTGCACCCCTTCAAAAGGTCGTTTTGATCTCCTGCACTTATTTTTACTGTCCGAAACTATTTTTTCAGAGCCGTCTTTAAAGGCACCGTGAGCGCACGCATGCTAGGCCGGCAGGTGTGGATCACAGACGGGAGAGAGCAGAGCTGCTGAACGGTGTCAGGAAAGTTCAGCAAACCAGTCAGGGCAGATAAAAACTTCACACAGTTTCCCCCCAAACAAACCGTGTAAGTAGAAGCTGTTTTTAATGCAGATAATGTTAACTAAATATGACTAGTTAACACGGACCAATACATCATGTTAAGCTACACTGTAACCAATTTCTGTAATTTCTACAGTAAAAAAATACAGTATGTACTTGTTTTATCATTTTACAAGGTATAACTGTATATTGCAAAGCATTATGGGTCAAAAATAATTACAGTAAATTGAGGCAGAAGTTTACAATAGCACATTGTAAAATTACAGGATGGTTTTGTTTTCACTTGGTTCTGAAGACATATTACAGTTAAATACTGGTAGCATTAAGGCGGTTTGAAAGAAGACACGTTATGGCGGACGCACTGGAGAAGACCTCCATATAGACTCAATAAAGTGTAAGTATTACGTTTTTACCCCTACAAAATTAAAATGCGACTCCAGTAGTAGGCCTAACTTCATGCAATTTAGTCACTCAGTAACATACGTCGTGTTGCGTCATGTTGCTGACAGGAACGAAGAACATAACGCGAGAGGAGGGGGTGAGAACACTGCAAAACCAGCATTTTGGTAAGAATGATGTTAATTTCTTTGTTTTACTGATTATATTTGGCATTATTTTGTTATCTTGCGCGTGATTTCTACAGAATGTACGGACTGAGGGACTCTGCACGTGTCTAGCAAAGTAGCTGACTTAAAGTTAAGCTAGTGCGAACTTCCCGCATTAGCTGGGGTTATCGCCTGTCGTGTGAAATAAGCAACAGTCCTTTAGTTAAAGGCCTCCTTCCACTGAAAACCTGTTTAACTTGCTCCTTCTGAAATACGGAGGGTTTCCCCTTGTTTACTTACACATGCTGACTTGCTAGCGTTGCGTTCCCCCCAGTCGGCTGTGCTTTCTCAACAGAGAAACAATACGAAGAAAAGAGCGAACCGGGAACAGCCTCGCGCTTCTACGTCACATTTCAAATAGCGTATCCCACGTGGGGTTTCTATCTGTCGATTGGAAGGCAGGTAACCCTCCACTACACACACAAGTGGAGACGGCACGACTGTAGCTTCGGAGTTGAGAAGCTAATTAGCTAACTGTTTGTTAGCATGGCGGAACAAACTTGTTTGTCGGCTCTATTTCCTGTCTGAAACAAAATAAGAGCGGAGGGCGGAGCTTCCTTCATACACTGATGGGAGGCAGCCAATCAGACGGAAATTCATGAGAAGGACCCGGAAAAGCCTGCTGTTGGACCACAAGCCTCTCTTCTAGTATACAAATACAGCTGGATACAAAGATACCAGAAGGTTTTTTTAAACAGAAACGATGCAGAATGCATTCAATAATAATGGAGAACACAGAAATATTAATGAAATGACCATGGAAGTACAACTTTAACAATTAAATACTGCGTTCTCTTATTAAACCAATATATGGGACACCATAGGATCAAAGACAGCCCTGTGTGTCTGTGCTTGGCTGCACCTGTGTGTGTATGATAGGCTACTCGCGCTCCTCACAGCACCTGCGGCTGCGACTTTAAACATTTTTCCTAACAACTATACTCGAGCATTTACTCAAAAGGGAAAACGTTTGTAAAAGTACAGACGTGAGTGGAAAGGGGTTAATCCTTGGCTAGAGACAGTGTCAGTGGAGATGACGAGGCAAATTGTAAAATGTGTTGGTTAGTGTTTTCTGTAGCACATGCGGACTGTGTCATTAGACATCATGCATCAGGAACGCAACAACGCTGGTAGGTAAGAACCCAGAAGACCCACACATCAGTGTCTTATAGTTTGTTTTTATCGCCTGATCATCTCCTTTGAATTAATCAGTCATGACATAACGTCCCATACCAGATCAGTTTCCTATCTGGTATTTTTTGCCAAAAGATGTCAGTGCATGGACAGAGAATATTTCAAGAATGTAATGGTTTTGTTTTGGTTTGAGTGATTGTTTCGAATGTTGACTTTTCAAGATGAATGTCTGATCATTTATTTAATATGTACAGTATCCAATAGTAGCCAATATAAATATATTAGAAATGGTTATTTAAACAACAAATCAAACAAATGGATGAACAGATAAATGTTACAAGATCTTTTTTTTTTCCATTTTAGAATATGTATTTCCAAGATTAAAAATTTTGGTGAGCTGTCTTGGTATTCTGTGTCAATGTTTGAGAAATACAAGAGATGCATGATAACCATTTTTGAAAACCGATACAATAACCGATATTTTTCAGCTCCTGAAGGCCGATACCAATAGCACACATACATACCTAATTATTGCAAATCAAACATTTTCAACTGTATGGGGTAGTTTGTGTCTAAAATAAGAAGGGGAAGTGGTTTGGAAGCAGATTGGGGTCTTCCCTGTGTGAAGCAGCAACGTTCTTTCCCCAATCGCAATATCTTAGTGAGAAAAGTTTAAAAGTGGGATTTTCTATTTCTGCATGTCCAGTTTTAAAAATTCCAACGGTATGGGACATAAGTTATTGGGGTAAGTCGTGATGATATCGGAGTTATCAGAATGACATCATAATTTACTGTTATCGGCCCGATAATAGGCTTGTTGCGCGATCTGTTCAGGAAGCATGATCCGTAAAGTCAGCTCATCTGCACATGTGCAGAAAGGAATACTTCCAGGTCGCTGTTGAAATCTGCTGGATTAAGGAAAATGATGTCCTGAAAATAAAAACTTCCATCCTTGATAAAAGAATGAATGCTGTAATGAAATTAAAATGGCTGCAGATGATTAAAATGGCTATACATACATTATTTATACACTGTCTTTCTATATACATATATATATATATATATATATATATATATATATAAGAAAATAGTCTATGGTTTAGTTCCCCTTCATTATGAAGGCTTCATATCTATTTATGTTGGAATACTGTAACATTCCTTTAACTAGATTTAACAGCCACAGAAACTTTCTGTGGACTTCCAAATTGAATTTGCTATTACAATCTTAAAATGTCACTATTTGTATCCATTAAGTGAACGATGGCCCGAAACTATTTTTTCCTCCCAGTCACTATATAGTATAAGGATTTTCTCTTACGTAGAATATATATCGGTTATTCCAAATATTCATATTATGTGGAGTGAAATTATTTTTGTATAACACTTTCCAATACATTAATACCTGTGTGTGGTAATCTGACAATTTAATCGGCAACTTTAAGGGATCAAAATCACATGTGCAAAACATCTGCAGCCATTTTAATGTCAGTACAGCATTCATCACTTCAAAATAAATAATATTCATTCCTCCATCTGTTACTTCTCTTTTATCAAGGATGGAAGTTTTTATTTTCAGGACATTATTTTCCTAAATCCAGCAGATTCAACGGTGACCTGGAAGTATTCCTTTCTGCACATGGTCATTTAAAAACCCATATACAAGAGGGCAGGAAAATAGCATGTCCTTTTCGAGGTTGTGACAAAACATTCAGCGTCAAATCCACTTTTGCCTCTCATATTTCAAGAGTTCACAAAAACTGGTCTGCTGCACATTTACATGGGGTCGTGCCTAAACAACCAACCCAAGAAGCACAGATGGAAAACCCTTCCCAGCCTATGAGTCAGCCTTCCACCTCTGGCATTGAGAATGATGAACAGCTGGAGACAGGTGAACATTCAAGTGTGTGGAGGAAGAACTCTTTCTGAAGAACTTGTCTATGTTTTATTTGAAGCTTCAAGCTAAGTTACTTTTACCAGCCTCAGTCATTCAGACCATTATTGAAGAGGTCCAAGAAGTTCATGATGTCGCTCAATCACATCTATTTTCAAAACTCAAAGACAAGTTGTCCACACTTGGAGTGCCTGACATGACTGTAACCAAAGTAATTGAGGAACTCACAAAAGATGAAATATTAAAAAAGGGCAACCACATTTTAAGAATTTTAAGAACAGATCAGCGTCGCATGTCAGTTTTTAAAAATAACTTCAATTATGTTGAACCGCTACCTTTGTATCTGGGCACAAATGACTCTGGAAAACAGTTCTTTGCTTAGTATGTGCCAATAAAGGAAACTCTTACCTCTCTCTTTGAATCTGAGGCTTTCAAAAAACAATATGAAAAGGCCCATTCTCGCATCCCAAAGCATGATGTGTTTGAGGATATATGGGATGGAAAGAGTACCACTGACAATGTCCTACTGAAAACTGAAACGTCATCAGTAGCCTTGATTCTCTATCAAGATGCTTTTGAAGGGGTGAATCCGTTAGGATCGGGCCGGAAAAAACACAAGATACTGGCAGTGCATCTGACACTTGGTGACGTACTGCCCCACAACAGGTCAAACATCAACCACATGCAGCTTGTTCTTTTGTGCAGAGAGCAAGACTTCAAGTTCTTTGGACAGGAAACCATTTTCAGTCCACTGATACGAGATCTAAAGGATCTAGAGGACAGTGGTATTGTTTTGAAAGATGGTAAAGTTATTCGAGGTTTTGTCTGTGCTATAGCTGGAGATAATCTTGGTTCTCATAGTATTGGTGGCTTTGTGGAAAACTTCAGCAGGAGTGCCTTTTTTTGTAGGTATTGTAATATAGACAGACAGACATTTGAGTTGAGCCCATTGTCTACTGGTTCAAAGAGAACAAAACAGTCATATCAGCAGAATGTACAAGAAAAAGAAGCAGAACATGCAGACACAGTGTGTGGCATAAAATTTGACTCCATATTCAACCAGCTTCGTTACTTTCATGTTTGCCAGCCCGGCCTCCTGCCGTGTCTTGGACATGACCTTTTTGAGGGCATAGTTTCTGTTGACAGCTTTGTGCATCAACTACTTGGTAATTCAGGACAAACAGTTCACTTTCCTAGATTTGAATAGACATATAAGTCAGTTTACCTATCTTGGAAATGAAGCACATGACAAGCCTCCTGAGTTCACACCAGGTAGTGAGAAGTTGAATGGTCATGCTGTCCAGAACTGGTGCCTGTTGAGAGTTCTGCCTCTGATCATCGGGAACAAGATCAAGAATCCTTGTGAAAATGGTGTTTAGAAGTTAATTTTGCTTATGAGGGAGATAGTTTCTTACATATGTGCACCAACAATTACTGCCGATCAGATTGCCTACTTGAATGTCCTGATTGAAGAATACATCCAGTTTAGGGTCGAGCTGTTTCCGCAACATCCCCTTAAACCAAAACACCATTATCTTTGTCATCATCCTGAGCTCATTCTTCAATTTGGACCTATGATCCGTCTTTGGACGCTGAGATTCGTAAGCAAGCATACTTTCTTTAAACAATGTTCCCGAAAACTCCACAACATTAAGAATCTGTGTGCTACTCTAGCAGAGCGTCACCAGCTGCTTCAAGCATACTTAGGTGCGGATAGTCTTTTTCCCTCCTGATGTCCACATTGAAAAGGGAGCTGATTTTTATGCAAGTGACTATAATGAGAGCATCAGGGTGGCAACTGCTTCACTTAACTTCACTCATGACACTACTGTTGCCACTAATGCTGTCACTGTCAAAGGAACAAAGTACCAAAAAAAATGTATGTTGCTCTAGGATGAAACGATGAGGGCCTTCAGATGGGCGAGATTAAGTTGATTTTGATCCATCAGAATGATTTTGTATACTTTGTTGTGGAGAAGCAGCTGGCTGTGGAACTTGTTGATTTGGGTGTTCACAGTTTAGCAGATGAAGTCTGCTAAACTACTCATGTATTAAGCAAGAAGACCTACTTGATTACTATCCATTAATGAAGTATGAGCTGAATGGCATACCAGTTGTAATATTTCATCACGCTCTTCCAGACCTATACTGAAATGTCATTGGTGATGGAGGACATAAGACAAGCTGTGTTGGTGGTATTACCTGGCCTACCAGAGGATAAAGTCCAGCGACTCCTGAACAAGTTGGCAAGCATTGGTGTGGAGTCCAAATCTGATCTGCAGTTCATTAAAGAGGAGGATCTCCCAGACAACATCACACCTATTCAGTGCCAAAGGCTTCTCAGTGCCTGGCAAGCACAAGGTATGTGTTAGATAATGTTTGTAAAGTGCATAAAAATTAAAAGATCATTTCATAGCATTGATGTGTATTGAGTGTGATATACTGAACATGTTCTCATGTATAATTCATATTTGAGTTTTGTTGATATTGATCAGCACTACAACAATATTATGTTGTTGTGTTTTTTTTCTAATAGACCAAACGGCGTATGTGACACTTGACTCCTGCGGACCACTCTGACATAGTTCTCAGTCCCAGTACAGAGGGTCCTCAATCTACTGAATCCGACAGCACTTCAATGTCAAGCGGTACTACATCCAGCATGACTGTTAATTTAAGTGTCTGGCATGACAACTTCAGGGTTCCTTGGAACAGAATGCCTCCTGGTATCACAACTGCAATTGCACTAGAGAAACGTCCATCTACTAAAGACCGCAGGGAAATGGTACGAATCATCGTTGATGAGATGAGGCTGAACGAGCTAAATCCTTCAAGGTCTCAGTGCCTGACAATAGCTAAGATGATTGTAAAGCAACATCCTCAGAGCTTTGCTGATATTATGAAAGATGGCACTGTAATCGGCACTGGTTATGGATCCCTTTTTGACTCAACTAAATACACGGGTAGAACATGTGAACCGTGGAAATACTCTCTCCAGACGAAGGAGGCAGACAAAGGTTTCAAATGCACCTGAAGCCACAGCCAAAGGACCAGCTGACCAATATGGCTGCGTGAGATGGCAACCCGACTGTCCACCAGGTGAGACTATAGAGGGTCTCAAAGAGAAAAAGAAAGAAATGAAAGACCTACATGACACTGAGGGACCAGCTGATGCAGAGAGAGGATTTGTGAGTCAGTCAATGAAAACAACCTACTACCTACAAAGAATAAACATTAATGCCAGCCCACCGCCTTCAATAGCTGAACTGAAGACTGAGTGGCCATGTCTTTTTATTCCAAGAGAAATGTACAGCCATTTCAACTCACTCACAGACATTTACATTCTTGAAAAAAATGGAGCAAGCTATGGAAGAAAAGGGGAAGCTGATCCTTAGGTTCTTCCAGCACAAGAAAGGAGGGACCAGTGCAGATGAAGTTAAGTGCATCCTGATCAAGTACAATGAAGAAGCAAAGTGTGATCCATGCCCATGTGTGATTCTGCTGCTGATGGCCCATTTCAAAGAGAAAACTGAGGGGCTCATTTTACAGGCTGATGTAAGTGAAAAATGATCATACTGTATGTTGAAGCTTCTGAAAATTTCTGTTTCATCATGCTACCTTCAACAATTGAGCTTGGGTCATGACAATTCAAAATTATGTTTTTTTTTGTCTTACAGGTGTTCTCAACAGCAGCTGACATTGAGAGAACAATGGTGCTTCCTGAGTCTCCAAGACTTATCATCTCAGGTAGTGTATTTGTGATGGCCACATGTGGAGCCACACAATGATGGTCTGGTAATTCTTTATTTTTATTTAAGGACATAACACTTTAAATAAACCACCAATTTTCATGTTTCATTCTTTTGTTTATAAGATTTGGCAGGGGGGTTAACTGATTGGGTGCACACATTTAGTTGACTCATTTTTGTCACTTCTTGTTTTACTTTAAACTAATACATTTTTTATTTGAGTTGCCAGTTCCTGTGGGGCTGCTGCATACCAAAGGAAAGGAGTCCCAGCTGCAGTTGATCTTCTGAATGGCACTGAGGCCTAATTGGACTCTTCCACTTATTTTAAGAAGAGGTGTAGGAAGGGTTTAGATTTTTCTATTTTGCTTTAGTTTCTATTTAGTTCTTTGGTTATATATTTGGATAGTTTAATTACTTCAGTTCTTTTTCTTTCACAGGTCACTGTTTAGTATTGTACAGATTAGTTTAGTCTTTTGTTGTAGTTTTGTTTAAGTTATGTCATGTCCCCCTTTTGTGTCAAAATGGTCTGATCAGCCAGTGTATATATATCCCCCTTGTGTGTCAGTTTGTCAGGTCAGTTAGTACTTTAGTTTCCTGTGTTTGGTTTGGTTCTGTTGACCTCTTTTATGGGCCCTGATTTAACATTTAATTTTTGGAAATAAATTTGTTGCTTTTTCTCTAATTTTCATGTGCTTCTCTGATTTCTTGGCTCGGTCCCTCACAGTATTATTTCAGTCTGTTGACCACTTGTATGTAAATGACACAGTTATTTAAAAGTTGAAGAGGAGAGATGATGGGAGAAGAGAATATGTGAGCAGAGGATGGGAGAAGATGGAGGATGGGGTCTAGGCTGAACGCATTTATAGCATATCATATAGTCATACTTGACATTTATTTAATTTTAGGTTAATTAAGTTACTTGATAATTTGAATTAACATTTGGGGATAGATAAAGTATTTTTCTTTCCTCTGTCTTAGGTGATGTTCTTACGGCAACAAATTGGATGCTGAGCACTGAGGCGCAAGTGGTTGTGGGTCCACACCAGAATGTTGTGGCTTGATTGGCAGCATGTTTCGCATGCTACTACTTTTACAACCTGGTGTACCAAACAGAGGCGGCAAACACGCTGGAATTCATCCAAAGGTATGTGCTTGAAGGTGATGCAAGTGGAATATTATTTTGACATTTTCCATTACAAATAACATATGGTCAGAGTTATTTTTATTCAACTCCCTGCAGTTGGGAGTGGGTGGCCTAGTGGTAGCTTCGTGGGCTTTGTCGCGGAGGACCTGGGTTTGAGTCCAAGACACGACTCCTAGGTGAACCACTGTGGACCCCTGAGCAAGGTCCTTAACCCCCACCAACTGCTCCCCAGGCGCTTTAAGTAGCAGCCCACTGCTCTCTGGTACTTCTATACAGAGATGGGTGAAATGCAGAGCCCTAATTTCCCCTCGGGGATCATACAAGTATAACAAACAAAAAAATAAATTAAAAAAAACAATTCAATTGTATTGCATTGCAAAGCCACTTTCTGCAGTTTCATTAGCCCGTACTTGAACTATTTTTAAAAATGGACTATACTAATAAATTGCCTTGCACATCTGCAATTAAAGCATATTAGTTTTGCATATTTGGAAAACCAATGAGCTTTTTTCCACAACTTGATACTGTCTCTTGTAAAAAATGTATTTCATTAAGCTCTCCTTTTCTCTGATTATGTGACTTCAGATGCTTCATTGGGATCAACCCAACCTCTGGCACAAAAACGATCAAATGGATTGATCCATGAAGCAGGAAGGTGAATGAGAAGAAGAACAATGGGGTCAGCCCTCATGTTTCTGCGCTACTCAGAAGACTGATGGACTTTGAATGGCTTTGAGCCTGTCAATAAAGAAATCGCAATGGCACACTGTATTACATTACCAAAGTAGTTAAAGGATATGTTAAGTTTTTACATGTTACAAGTTTGCCTAAGTTACTATACAATACAGTTGCATATTACTGTGCAGTAATTGGCTGCAATGGTTCCGTGCAGTCTCTCATCTCTACACCTTCTATGCCTATTTGAGGTTTAAAATATGTGTTGAGGAGGTCACTTCAACTTTAATATAATTTAACTGTATTAAATCTTAATAAAAAGGTTTTGTGTTTGCAGCATTGACTCTTGTTTTATTTTACAGGAGAAGATAATGTAGTGTTGATACATTTTGGATTATCAGCAATCACAGTGCATAATTAAAAAAACAACTATTTACTGGCAAATTTAGTTGCCAGGTAACACATGTAATTTGAATGGAATATAAGTTAATGTTGTAAACTAAAAATACAATTAATTGTTGTTTCTAATTACAATACATTATTGTAATTTATATACGGCAAACACCTGTAAACAGTATCCAATAATATACTGTAATTGTTTTTTACAGTAATTTACAACAATTTTACAACACTTAATTGGCAACCTTTTTGCCTGGAAATTCGTTACAGTGTAGCAATTGTTGTTACCTACATCTCTTGCTATTTAGTTGATGCTAGGAATAAAGCCAATCCTCCTTCATTTCTATAGAAGACTTGTGCTTATTATTGATTCCTTAATACATTTAAAACACATTTATCCCTCTATATATAGAGATTTATGATTGTTGCACCACAAATTGTCCAACTGTTGATGTCATGCATGAATATATTATTGTCAGGTGAAGGATAGGGATGCTGGAGGAGATGCTGGAGGAGAAAAGGCTGGAGGCTCACAGGTGAGGTTGAAAGAATAAACATCATGAGATGTCATGAGATGAAGCATTGTGACAAATGTTCGGTGATAATCTATATCAGAGCTTTCAAAGTTCAAACACCTGCATCTACAGTCGTCCTCAAAATTATTCATACCCTCAAACTAAAGAAGAGGCTAAACTGACAATAGTGATTCAAATATCAAGAAACTAATAATAAAAATCTTTTACAAAATTATGTTTCAGTGAAGTCAATTTTTTAATTTTAGTTGAAAATGATTTTTTAAAAAGCCAAACAAAAGAAACTATCCCAGACACATTAGGGCACCTTCCCCATGAAATGTGGTACAACATACCTGTCAACAAGTGCAGAAGTACTTTTGAACATTACAGAAAACACCTGATTGCAGTGATTACCTTAAAGTGTTGCACAACAAAGTTTTAGTTCAGGAGCCCCATCATACTTGTTTACTTATTTTAATTTTTGTGTGTTTGTTTTTAATATTTCTTTCAAACCACAATTCAAAATCATTGTAATTATTTTCATAGAATTTCTATTTATTATAACTTTTGTCAATTTCATCTTATTTTACTGACGACTGATTTTTTTTCTTTAATTTTAGGGTATGAAAAATTTTGAGGATGACTGTACATATTTTGTCAGATGAAATAAGCAAACTGGACAGGTACAGGTTTTTATGGAGGCTGGTGAACTAAAAAGTCTGTAAACATGTGAATGCATTATTTTACGGGTAAGAAATAGTAGTGAGCGACTAGCAGTGAGTTCATGAGCTGGTCAGGAACTCGCAGTAGGAACACGAACTAGTTTATTTTGCAGTATTTTTGTCATTATTGTAATTACTTAAATTTGAAGATGCTCATAAATATTCCACCTTACGTTTATCTTAACTACTTCAGCCACTGCCAAGTTTATTAATAATACCTGTTTCCCCCCCGCCACCTTTGAAATTAAAATTTCGTCCTTGGCTGGACGTACAGACGCACTTGAGACCACCCCCCCGCCTCCCTCCCGCCAATGACCCCTGCCCCACCTCAGTCTCAATCTCACTCCAAGCAATCTTGAAAACTTGAGAGCCCTGCATCCATCCATCTCTCCTCCCTGCCTCCCTCCCTCCATCATCCATCCATTCATTGTTCTATTTTCCTGATAGTGTATTGTTATGAGATGTTATAAAATATTCTATATTTTGAATATTCTGATGTGATCTTAAATGTTTTTTTTTTATGAAATATTATATTGTTAAAGTGGTTTTATACTGTTATTAAATGGTCTGAATTAATGTTTATGAAACTTATTCATGTTTTTTCAACATATGAGCCCCAAACACGCGTCTTACTCGCGCGAATGAGGCGTCCTATTCGCGCGAATAGAGCGTATTTTGCCTATTCGCTTGAGTTGAAAAAATTGAACTCAAGCGTTTTTGACGCGCGAACAATACAAGCGTCATCACATTCAAAATGGAGGAAAAATTAATTGTGGCGGTCTGCGGGTTTCCCTGCTTGTACAACACCACACACAAAGACTACAAGCACCGAAACAAGAAGGAGCTGGCTTGGAGGAAAGTCAGCGAGGAAACTGGACTTCCTGGTAAGTGAAGTTGTACCATTATTTTTTTTATTATTTTCAGTTAGTTTTCGGTGAGTCATTTAGATCCATCACCCACATAGCTAGCACTAGCTAGTTAGCCAGTCATTCACACGTATGTTTGATCAGATGACTTCTGCCGGAAAAAATGGAAGAGTCTGAGGGACACGTACCTCAAGGAGAGGAGGAAGGAGACGGAGAGGAGGAGTGGGGCTGCGGCAGGACCTGACAAGAGGTGGAAGTACACGGCGGTCCTGTCTTTCCTCGACCCCTTCGTCACACCGCGGCCGACCTCCAGCAACTGGTCGCTGGGGGTCGAGGATCAGGACCCCGTGTACAGTGGTGAGGAGACAGCGGCAGGGCAGACAGAGGAAGGTTTGTTGACAGCACACTCAACATAGGAGAGATGATAAGGATCATTGATATGATAATCACCTTTTGTACAATTCAAATCTACTATATAGTTATATAACATGTCATATCGTGGAGAATGGACTTAATGCGCAGCTCCACTTCTTCCTGAATTGTACTACTTTGTGTCCAGCCTTTCATTTCTGGATAAACGGATCAATACATGTGTGTCTGACCTCAGTAGATGGCCAGATACACCTGGTTTAATCAGTTCATCCAGTCATGACAGACAAGAAACAAAGGTGCAGTGTTAAGTTCTGGAAGTACTGGAACTGTGCATGAAGCCCATTTTTCATCCCTCATTTTGCTTTTAATGAGTCAAGACTTATATTTAAAGTGGGTTTTAAATGATAATAAGCAGATGTGTTTTATCAAATGCTGCAATGACATTGTGCCATGCTGAGATGAACATGTGCCAAAGGAGGACTGGAGAAGCAGAGACCAGAAGAGCATCCTCTGCAGTGTGTTCATTCTTGGCTTCTTTCTTTTCAGGAGCATTTAAAGCCTGGCCTGTTGTTGTTCCTGATGTGTGTTTGCTAACGATGATAATGTTTGATGTAGATGAATATTTTTCCATATTTTTCTTCACAGAGCAAGAGGAAAATGAGGGTGAGTTGCCTCATTCTCCCTTGCCCTCCTCTGAATCTGAGGGGACGTCTACCTCTGACGCCTTCGGCCCGTCCACCTCTGACGCTGTCCCCAGGGGTACGTTCGGCATCAAGAGCTTTGACTACAACAGTAACCAGCAGTTAATAAAAAACATTATTTTGAAAACAGTTTATAGAAGGGTAGATCAGCCAATCAAGACTATGTGATACTGTATAATAGGCATGATATTATTATTATTAATAATAATAATAATAATGATAACATGTTCTAAAATTATGCTTCTTGAAAATAGGCTTTTGCAGTCAAAATATGCATTAATATGTAATTTCTTGTACACAGTGGCCCGCAGCAGACACCAGCCACGCACCAGGAGAACATCCTCAGAGGTGGAGAGGCAGCTCCTGGAGGTCCTGAGAAAGCCACCTCAGTTCACCGTGCCGCCGCCCCCTCCTCCTCTCACAGAGGACGAACATTTTTTTAAAAGCCTTCTTCCTGCCATGGAGAGATTGCTGCCTGACCGGAAGGAATTTGTGAAATTCCAAATTCACAAATTAATTTACGAGGCCAGCACAGTGTCCCTCAATTTGATACCATTGGAGCCAACTGAATAGGGTTTTTTTCCCCTCCAAGTTCCTTCCAGTCAGACGGTAATCTCTCCATGGGATGAACCAGGCCGTCTCCTTCCTTCTCTCCTCCCTCCTCCTTTTCCTCCAAGCCAGCTCCTATATTAATTTTATGTTTAGTTTTTTCTTTGTTTTTTCTTTTTGTTGTGTTTGATCGGCTTGTGAGGTGGAGGCGAGGAGGCAGACTTGGACTCATATATTGAGCTACGTTAGCTAGCTTATCGATAACTATCGTCCTTTAGCCAACTCTCTTGAAAGTTATCAGCACAGGTCGGGCTACAGGTACTCACCGCAGGCAGATGGACAGGCGCTCTGCTGATGAAATAGAGCGCCTGTAGTTGGTATCCTGGACGAATATACGGGCACCAATCCTCCCCAGCAGATCGTCAAACTGGGATCGGGTGAGCCTGAAGTACCCCTGGAAGTGGTCGTCATCCAGACGTAACTCCTGGATCAGGTGATGAAATTCACCGAGCTCCGAGCGCCTCTGGAGAATCTGATGGACCCAAACACGCCGGCGTCTTCTCTTTTCCATCTTCCAGAGCAGGTAGAGTGCCGCAACTCGCTCAAAATAACCGGAATCTGCCATGTTCATCTGACTGAACTTAATGACTACAGTGGGTAATGGTTGGAAATGGACGGTTTCCTGCGTGACTCCCGCGTGAATCACGTGAGAATCACGAGATATTTCCTGAGGCCAGAATATTTAATTTCAGGGAGAACTGCAATGTACCCGGACCACCACCAGGTGGCACTTGGGAGCTCTGCCGTGCTAAAGTAGACGTTTGCATGCCTGCAGTCAGCTGAAAAGTTTGTTGAAACCAGCTGCATAAACAACCAAATGTTCCTTTTGGTCTTTTGTTTTACAAGTTTTGGTGACTTTTTTTTTTTCTCCTTAAACCAGGCTGTTAAGATGCTGACATTAAAGCAGGTTAATTGGGGATCTTGGTGTGATATTGTGCTATTTTATTATGTTTTTGATCAAAATAAAGTTCATGAATTAATTTAACATAGTGACATTATCTTATTTAATGAGAATTGGTGCATATGGGCACAGTTATAGATACACCTCCTATCTTATCTGAGAACCTTTATGGCATAAGTGGGTATATTTAGTCTCCTTCCAATATTCACAATGTTTGTAAAGTGTATGAAGCATTTTGGCTGTTTTTTTTTGTTTTTTTTTAATGGCTCAGCGATGCAGCTGCAACAGCGCACGGCAATTTGACCAACATATCACAGCCATAAGATACAATACCTGACACACTTAAACCATATCTCAGTGTTTATTATTATGATAAATGTAGCAAATGCTTACCAGAAATATTTTCTTCTTTATCTCAATAAAGACAAAAACTAGGAGCAGCAGAATGAGGCAATCAAACAAGCAGCTTGTCTTAGCCTGCCTGCATGGCAGGGATGTGAGCGACGGAAGAGGGGGAAAGGAAAAGAGGCTGCTGCGTTCAAGTGGTGCCATTTAAATTGGTCAAACACAAATACGACACATATCTCTAATTAGCAGGAGCTTTTTTTGTTGTTGTTTTTTTTTTTTTTAAAAAGGGACAGCCCGCGAGCCCGGCCGACCGAGGTGATGATCAAATCAAATCAAATCAAATTTATTTATATAGCCCTTTACAGTACCCATTGGACACACAAAGTGCTTTACAGCAGGGTAACAGAAAAAGAGACAACAATGCAAAACATAAAAATGCAAACTTAAATACTAGGAAAAGTGAAGAACAAAAAAGAGTTAAGAGTGAAAACAACCAACAGAGAATCAGAACAGGCTACTCGGGGGAGTGCAGGGTGTACCTAAGAGAGAGTAAAAACCTTTAATAAATAAACTAGTTAGAATTAAAAGCTAGACTAAAAAAATAAGTCTTTAACTTAGATTTAAAAGAGCCCAGTTCAGTCGTGAGACGAATGTCAGGGGGCAGTAAGTTCCACAATCTGGGGCCAGCAGCTGAGAACGAGCGGTCGCCCCACTGCTTTAGCTTTGTTCTCGGCACTTCTAAAAGAAGTTGGCCAGCGGAACGAAGGGCCCTGCTGGGGTCCCGGCGGACCAGCAGGTCAGCCAGATAAGGGGGGGCCAGGCCGTTGAGGGCTTTAAAAACAAACAAGAGTAATTTAAAATCAATTCGGAAGCGGACGGGGAGCCAGTGCAGGGAAGATAGGACGGGGGTTATATGTTCCCGCCTGGACGCGCCCACCAGAAAACGAGCAGCAGCGTTCTGGACGAGCTGCAGGCGGGCGATGGAAGCCTGGTTCAGGCCAACGAAAAGGCCGTTACAGTAGTCCAGCCGGGCACTAATGAAGGCATGGACAGCCGTCTCCAGGTCCCCCCGGTTAAGGAAAGGTTTAACCTTCGAGAGGAGACGGAGTTGAAAAAAGCTGGTTCTGACTATGGCGCTGATCTGCCTTTCGAATCTGAGGCCACTGTCCAACAAAACTCCAAGGCTTTTCACGTAGGACTTGGGGGAGGGAATAGAAGTGCCGTCGTGTGAGAAGGAGCCAAGCATGGTTGGAGTGCCAAACAAAATGAAATCAGTCTTGGCATCATTAAGATGTAAAAAATTCTGCGCAAGCCATGATTTCACATCGTTTAGGCAGTCTAAAAGTTTTGAGTATGATGGAGTGTGATTTCCGGTCAGGTGCAGTGGAAGATAGATTTGAATGTCGTCGGCGTAGAAATGGAAGGAGAGGTTGTGTTTATTAATGATGGAGCCAAGGGGCAGCAGATAGAGCAGGAAAAGGAGAGGACCGAGAACTGAGCCTTGTGGCACCCCATGGGTGAGTGGAACATGTGAGGAGGAGGAATCACCG
Organism: Atherinomorus stipes; assembly: GCA_023101725.1. Lineage (NCBI taxonomy): Eukaryota > Metazoa > Chordata > Actinopteri > Atheriniformes > Atherinidae > Atherinomorus > Atherinomorus stipes. The sequence continues at coordinate 31,171 of JALJCO010003621.1, forward strand.
GCAGCAACGGAGAAACTTCTGTCAGACAGATAGCTTCTGAACCACCTGAGTGCAGTTCCACGGATACCAACTGAGTGCTCCAGGCGGGAAATAAGGACAGTGTGGTCGACCGTATCAAAAGCGGCAGAGAGGTCTAAGAGGACCAGCAGGGTGGGATTACCTGCATCAACAGATAGAGTGATGATATGGTCACTGCCCAAAGCCCGCCGGCCAGATGGGCTTCAGTGTGATCAATTTGTGTTTTTCTATAAATAAAATTGATTGCAAACAATCTTCCTCTGTTTATTTCTATTTATCTGTATCTCTATTATTTAATGAAAATGATAATAATTAATCTTTTTGACAAAACAAATTACTGAATCAATAAAGGTCCGTGGAAAATCCGTCCATTCAATCTTGTAAAAGAAAAAGGAAATAATGAGCCAATATGTAGTTTATTTGTTTATCAACTGTTAATAATAATTAAAAGAAAGAAAGCTGATTGATCAAAGAGGTAAATACATGCAAATGTGGGTCCTCAGGAGCGGCTCCATCAGAGCTGCGCACGTCGGAAAACACAGCAACAACTTATAATCAGTGTTTTTACTCTACCAGAGACCAGGATGTGGTCTGGTCTGTTTTAGCAGAACTGAAGCTCCCTAAAGTTTCGTGGATATACTGATTTCATTATTAACTTTCTAACGAAGCCCTTAGTAGCAATGGCGCGGGAAGGGGGGAGCTGTGGGGGCTGCAGCCCCCCCCCCCCCCGGTGGCGGCTACAGCCCCCACAGCCCCTGCAAGCATTGACAGGAGGCCTACTTAAAAATAATATTAGGTGTGTCCCCAAATCGTCACGATTCGTTTCAGGACTTTGCTTCGACTGTGAGTCTCTAAGTCAAATAGTCTCAATATGTTGTTACCAAGCAAAGATCAGACCATCCTGCAGCAGGAGGAGGTCGAACGTTTGATTTTTACCCAATATTCATTTGTTCTTTAAATAATTCATGTTCTAGGTCTGTTAGCAGCCGAATAATTCTGTTACTATAAGTTTGGAATAAGGCAAAATGCGCCAGACAGGCGGGTTTAAACCGCAGTCTGCCGGTGAGTCGCGCGCGCTGACCATTCAGCCAGAGATGTCTCCATGACCAAGTAGCCAGAGACATGATGAAGGACCCTCAACTGTCACATCATCATCATCATCTTGTAGTTTCTTCCACTGATTTACAACATCAGTCTGTGAAGGTGGAAACAGTCATAAACATAAACACATGAACACCGTCTGCTCCTGTGCGTAATGCGTAAAGCTCCAGATGGATGCGCTGGTGCTGCTGGAGGATGATTCAGATTGGATCAAGAAAGAACGCGTTTTTAAGAACCATAATTTCCTGAATCATGAAGGCTGCAGCTGATATCAGACTCCCTAGAGCAGCGCTTTAATCTTTGTCCTGAACTGGACCGCCGTCTCACTGTGTCAGCTGTTGAGCGCGCACGTGAAGAGGCTTTATTGTTAACTAGGAGGAGCGCACCTCCTGTTCATCGCCATTTTGCTGCGCACTTTCTAACTTTTACTTTCCGTTTACATGGATATAACTTTGTACTTCGTTATGAGCCTATTTTTGTTATTTGTAATTTATTTATTCAGTGAAGGTTTGTCATTTGGAATTCAGTATGTTTGATATTTGAACCGTGCGCCGCGCGACCCGGCTGTTACACCGTTTTAATTCTCTTTCCCGACTTTGAACTGTTAAGCAAAAAAAGGGAAACAAATAAAAAAAATATTAGGTTAATGCCTGCAGTGTTAACTGAAAGATGAAAATCTAATTAATGAATTGTTTTACACCAACATACCTCCAAATTTTCTTTTTGTTAAAGATTTTAATGGATTTAAACGAGCGGACACATTTAACAGCCTAATCAGTGATATAGAAAAATGAAAGTTCACAGAGACTTTCCTGTTGTCTTATGTCAAGTGAAAAATGAGATTTATTTAATGAGGTGTTAGAGCTGGGGGAAAATGACGTCATTCATTCATCATTTGGCAGCCCCCCCAAGTTAAAACACCTCCCCGCGCGCATGCTTATAGTTATTCCCGTTAGTGTGATGCCAAGACTGTTATTTCCCCCGCTGTCTGTGAACGCAGCACAACTTCGACGTTGTAAGTTTCACTGTTTTAATCACCTTCTTCATCTCCTGGTCGCTGCTCATGGACGTAAACTGGGTCAACTGTTTGATCCAGTTTACGTCGCAGATCTGAACTTCAGCGACTCTGAATGAAGACTTTTTTCTTTCATCGGTGTTTTTTTTTTCGTCACCCGTGTTTCAGTCATTAATGCAAAATAAGTCCATGATGAAGTTTAGAAATGCAGATGGGGAGAAGAAATACGCACCCCAGAAAAACCTCCCAAAGGTTTTTTTTTTTTTTTTTTTTTTGATGCCGTGACGTTTCGGGCGTTCTTCTTTTATCCTATATTTCACTTTCATCCAGCACCCAGTCCTCACTATCTGGGATGTGCGTGATATCAATATTTACTTCTGTATGAACTTTAGAAATGCGACCGCGTGACTTCACAGCGTTCAGCTGTCACATGATTATTAAATGATGCAGTTATTATATCATGCGTCAGTAATGGGGGGGGTTACCTGTTACAGGTGCATGAACACCTTCTCTTTGAGCTCATTCATGCAGTCTGAGCTCACGTGAAGTAGAGGCTTTTAATGATGTAAAATGGAGATATGATGTTTGTACCCGACAGCAACAAAAGCAGATAACTCCGTTTTTCCACAGTGATGTTTGTCTGTTTTTGCAAATGAACTCTTCATAATAACTATAAATAAAAACATTGCAGCAGGTTTCCCTGTGGGTCGTAAGAAGAGGCCAGTTTAAGGACATGGATAACGAGACGCTGGTGAAGATGATCTAATGCACAATGCCAGGCGCTGGACCTGCGTAATTGCCCCCACCCCACGCAAAACTCAGTAAAAAATAGTATCGTTAGTTTGTGCGATGTTACTGGTTATTTTCACTGAGTTTTCTGTGGGGTGGGGGCCAACTTCACGCAGGAAAGCAACCTCAGAGCAGCATCAGTCGCTGCGTGTGGAGGAGCAGGAGATGATTTTAATTTAAAATATGGCATTGGCAAAAAATGAAAGAAAATAAAAAGGCATAAATAATGTCAGCTTTAACTACCATGATGCTGCAGCTGCAGATGTTCTGGTTCATGTCTAGAATAACCGTGTTTAACAGTGATGTTTATTGTTATTTAATTAAATAATGAAAACTTGACGTGTCGCCTGAACACATCATGAGAAATGATTCTGACCCGATGTCTGCAGTCCTGCAGCAGAACCGGTTCTGACCCGATGTCTGCAGTCCTGTGTGCAGCATTCTTTCAGCCATCAGTGCGTAAAGCTGCCAGTTATACCTGCTTTTCAGACGTGCTAAATTACACGCATTTTTTGCGCCCGCTTTCTGTTGAACGGTTGATAGATCACATTGCGCGTGTTAAACTGAGGTTTTGCATAGTCTCCTCCCAATATTTTGCGCCTTCTGGCAGAAACGCCCAGTTTGCATATTCATCTGCAGCAGATGCGCAAAATGGACAGCGGCGCTATTTTGCCCCTTAACAAGCGCAAAACCTCCCTTTGCCCTGCTTTGTAAATCAGCTCCGCGGATTATTGTGTGCGTAATGAAGATAGCACCTGTTTTAACACGCGCAAACCTTTCGTAAATCAGGCCCATGGAGGAGATCCGTTGTTTCTATGAATTAATCTATACCTGAAAGTTGTAAAGTGTTCAGTCGGTAGACTGTTTCTTAGCTTAACTAATGAAAGTTATCATTCTTATGTCCCGGGTCAGGCTCAGATCCGACCGGCCTCCACCTGTCAGCGCTGCTGCTTCAGGGTAGAAACAGCTGGATGACGGTGCATTTCTGACGTAGACTCTGTTGTTTGGTCAGACAAGAACATTTTATAAATCACACATGGATCCAGTCACAAGATCATTTTTATGATCAGATGTGCGCTCATTTCCACGCTGGTTTGACCACTGACTTTTTTCCGCGTAAAATGGCGTTAAGCCTGGTTACTGCTGGCTAAGCAACAAATGTTAGTCACTCGGCAGAGACCGATTCTCTTATTCTCTGACAATAGCATTCAAGCACCACTATTTACAGGAACAGCAACATTCCTGCATTCATGAAGTCCTTTGCTCCGTCCACAGCCCCTCCCCCGTTTGAGTTGAGACAGAGTAGCCAACCCTCTTTGGTTGAGATCTTGGTCTCATCAGCTGATCAGAGCAACATTAAACTGAGCAGCTCCCGTCTTCGTTGTTATGATATATCCACGGAAATATTCTGAGCCAGTCTTTGGGCTGCGTGGTACCGTGACCAGCACCGGCGCCAAAGGATTTGGGTTACTGTAAAGGAGATCAACACCAGCGCTGCCACAGCGCAGATCTTTACTGTTGTTTGACCAGACCAGCTTCCCTTCAGGTGACCCGAAGTTACATTTAAGTTTTAACCAAGACTCCATGAAAGGGTCGTGGTGGGAAATCCGCCAACAATGTTTGGTTTGTCAACAAGAGGGAAGCTGGTCAGGGAGAGAGGGAGCGCGCTGCACTAAAGGGCCGACATGGGAGGCGACGTCACTCCTCCATTCATTTAGCACCTATTCTCCCTAAATTTTTCTAAATTCCCCCCACACCACCACCCCCCAATGCCAGAGTTAAATTGGCCCATTCACTCCCCATTGTTTCACAAATCAGGCAAATCTTGCAGCCATGTTCTCACTGTCTCTGCCACTTTCCTGTTCCACCTCAGTGCACTCAGCATGTGTGTATATAACTAACACATAAACTAAAACACAATTAAATTAAGTTATTGTACAACTTTTGATATCAAAGGCCATCAAGTGAATCAAAAAAAAGAAAAACATATAAGGCAACACGAACAAACTCTGCTTCACCGGGGAATCGAACCCTCAACCTTCCACACTGCAAACCTCCATCCTAACCACTTTACTACCAGCACCAAAGGTTGGCCCAATCCCATGCCAGCCTTTCTCATTCAGAATTCACCACATGTGGAGCAGTCCATTCAAAAGATTTCAACATTTTATTTTGGACAAGTCCGATAAAAGAAGAAGGTTTCCATGGGTTTCATTATCTATTATTGAATGTTTTATTTGGGCTTTTCAGAACGAAGCATGGAAGGTCTCCACGTGCGCTAACAGTAAACAGCAAACAGCTGACAGCGTGCGGACTGGACACGTGTTGTCTGATGTAGAGATGTGAGACGCCGACACTTTATGATAAATGATTTTGTACATCTGATCTGAAATAGTGCCAGAATCATTATGACTCGAGCTGAAAATATGTATAAGACGCTGGTTAGGGCTGGACTCTTCTCTACCAGAAGCCGACACTGGTTATGGAACCGAATTATTTAGGCAGGTGGTAGAATGGAGGAGTAGCGACGTGTGTCCAGCCCTTTATTCTATGTTATTTTATGGCTCCAATGCAAACGTTCACTGCACATAATGTTGCTGCAATTTTAAGCGGGAATTTCCCACATTATAAGAGCGAAATTTGCAGGATTTGATGATATCATGCGCGATTTCCGCAATCCCACAGTAAGTTCCTGGCTTTGCTTTTTGTAAGTTTATAGTCCCATTATAAGTTATTTTACCGAGCGATCTGTGAATGATTGTGGCATTAACAACACAGCAGGACTGCACCATGTTTTAACTTGTAAAAACTAGTGAAACAAAAGACCAAAACAAAGGGCTGCATCGTTTATGCAGCTTTACCAGTCTGCCATGTCACCCTCTCAGCCCCGATCCAGTCTTCACTCACGGAACACCACAATGGACTCAGACTGCCACCTAGTGGCTATAGTAGTCATATGTATTTCACGCAATTCGTGAAACACGGATTCCGTGAGTGAAGTGTCCATTTTCAACCAGTACCATCTGTAGATTACACACTCGCAGAGTGGCTTTTCTGGATCAACGAGCACCCCTGACAGCTTTGAGTGTGCCAGCCACCCCTACACTTGGATGGCTGCTGGTTACATGAAAGGTTTATTCTCCAAAAAGTGTCGTCAGTTGCTTTTCAGGTGGTGCCACAGCACCCTGGCTCCTGAGCCAACTAAAGTGTTCAGACATGACAATTATTGTTGTGTACATGTGTTCATCCCTGTGCATTTGAAAGGAATGTTGGGTTGAATTTGATTCTGGCTTCAGTGTAGCAACCGAGTCAAATCAAGATATCTTTGAGAGGAAGCATCCTTTTAGGCTGATTGAAACACTGTAGTAACTTTGTGTTTTCATGGTCTTCGTCGCATCTAATGGGGTAGTAAGTTTGATCTGAAATGTAGAAATGAAAAGACGTCAATGGTTTGACACATCTGAAACTGTGTTAGAAAAGTGACAATGTCTGCAAGGAGAGAAGAAATTGTCAGTTTTCTTTTAAGTGTTTTGGCATGACTTCTAGCACCATAACAGAGAACCAGACCTGTGTGTGTTTTTTTGCACTTATGCATTGTAGATAGGGACCTCATGTGGCATTTGCACACGTCCACCAAGTGAACCGTTCAGCACATGACAGAGAGCAAGGTGGGGGAGAAACTGTCGACTTAACGAAGATGGAATTGAGCAAGGGTTAAAGGCTAGTCTGAACGTCCCTGGGTGGGCTCGAACCACCATCCTTTCGGTTAACAGCCGAACGCGCTGACCGATTGCGCCACAGAGACTGCCACATGACAACCCTCCCTGCGACGGGTGACTCAAACTGTGTTAGTCATAGTCTGAGGATTTTCCAGGTTTCAACTCCTGTGTTGAACTAGAAACATCTTTATTCACAAGAAAGGTGGTGTGTGACTATATCCATAGGACAGCTCAACTACCGTCCAAGAATTTGTGTCACAACGCTGAAGAAAAACGAACACCTTGACTCGCAATAGATTACACACTCACAGAGTGGCTTTTCTGGATCAACGTGCACCCCTGACAGCTTTGAGTGTGCCAGCCACCCCTACACTTGGATGGCTGCTGGTTACATGAAAGGTTTATTCTCCAAAAAGTGTCGTCAGTTGCTTTTCAGGTGGTGCCACAGCACCCTGGCTCCTGAGCCAACTAAAGTGTTCAGACATGACAATTATTGTTGTGTACATGTGTTCATCCCTGTGCATTTGAAAGGAATGTTGGGTTGAATTTGATTCTGGCTTCAGTGTAGCAACCGAGTCAAATCAAGATATCTTTGAGAGGAAGCATCCTTTAAGGCTGATTGAAACACTGTAGTAACTTTGTGTTTTCATGGTCTTCGTCGCATCTAATGGGGTAGTAAGTTTGATCTGAAATGTAGAAATGAAAAGACGTCAATGGTTTGACACATCTGAAACTGTGTTAGAAAAGTGACAATGTCTGCAAGGAGAGAAGAAATTGTCAGTTTTCTTTTAAGTGTTTTGGCATGACTTCTAGCACCATAACAGAGAACCAGACCTGTGTGTGTTTTTTTGCACTTATGCATTGTAGATAGGGACCTCATGTGGCATTTGCACAGTCCACCAAGTGAACAGTTCAGCACATGACAGAGAGCAAGGTGGGGGAGAAACTGTCGACTTAACGAAGATGGAATTGAGCAAGGGCTAAAGGCTAGTCTGAACGTCCCTGGGTGGGCTCGAACCACCATCCTTTCGGTTAACAGCCGAACGTACTGACCGATTGCGCCACAGAGACTGCCACATGACAAGCCACCCTGCGACGGGTGACTCAAACTGTGTTAGTCATAGTCTGAGGATTTTCTAGGTTTTAACTCCTGTGTTGAACTAGAAACATCTTTATTCACAAGAAAGGTGGTGTGTGACTATATCCATAGGACAGCTCAACTACCGTCCAAGAATTTGTATCACAACGCTGAAGAAAAACGAACACCTTGACTCGCAATAGATTACACACTCGCAGAGTGCCTTTTCTGGATCAACGTGCACCCCTGACAGCTTTGAGTGTGCCAGCCACCCCTACACTTGGATGGCTGCTGGTTACATGAAAGGTTTATTCTCCAAAAAGTGTCGTCAGTTGCTTTTCAGGTGGTGCCACAGCACCCTGGCTCCTGAGCCAACTAAAGTGTTCAGACATGACAATTATTGTTGTGTACATGTGTTCATCCTTGTGCATTTGAAAGGAATGCTGGGTTGAATTTGATTTTGGCTTCAGTGTAGCAACCGAGTCAAATCAAGATATCTTTGAGAGGAGGCATCCTTTAAGGCTGATTGAAACACTGTAGTAACTTTGTGTTTTCATGGTCTTCGTCGCATCTAATGGGGTAGTAAGTTTGATCTGAAATGTAGAAATGAAAAGACGTCAATGGTTTGACACATCTGAAACTGTGTTAGAAAAGTGACAATGTCTGCAAGAAGAGAAGAAATTGTCAGTTTTCTTTTAAGTGTTTTGGCATGACTTCTAGCACCATAACAGAGAACCAGACCTGTGTGTGTTTTTTTGCACTTATGCATTGTAGATAGGGACCTCATGTGGCATTTGCACAGTCCACCAAGTGAACAGTTCAGCACATGACAGAGAGCAAGGTGGGGGAGAAACTGTCGACTTAACGAAGATGGAATTGAGCAAGGGCTAAAGGCTAGTCTGAACGTCCCTGGGTGGGCTCGAACCACCATCCTTTCGGTTAACAGCCGAACGCGCTGACCGATTGCGCCACAGAGACTGCCACATGACAAATCACCCTGAGACGGGTGACTCAAACTGTGTTAGTCATGTCCGAGGATTTTCTAGGTTTTAACTCCTGTGTTGAACTAGAAACATCTTTATTCACAAGAAAGGTGGTGTGTGACTATATCCATAGGACAGCTCAACTACCGTCCAAGAATTTGTATCACAACGCTGAAGAAAAACGAACACCTTGACTCGCAATAGATTACACACTCGCAGAGTGGCTTTTCTGGATCAACGAGCACCCCTGACAGCTTTGAGTGTGCCAGCCACCCCTACACTTGGATGGCTGCTGGTTACATGAAAGGTTTATTCTCCAAAAAGTGTCGTCAGTTGCTTTTCAGGTGGTGCCACAGCACCCTGGCTCCTGAGCCAACTAAAGTGTTCAGACATGACAATTATTGTTGTGTACATGTGTTCATCCTTGTGCATTTGAAAGGAATGCTGGGTTGAATTTGATTCTGGCTTCAGTGTAGCAACCGAGTCAAATCAAGATATCTTTGAGAGGAAGCATCCTTTAAGGCTTATTGAAACACTGTAGTAACTTTGTGTTTTCATGGTCTTCGTCGCATCTAATGGGGTAGTAAGTTTGATCTGAAATGTAGAAATGAAAAGACGTCAATGGTTTGACACATCTGAAACTGTGTTAGAAAAGTGACAATGTCTGCAAGGAGAGAAGAAATTGTCAGTTTTCTTTTAAGTGTTTTGGCATGACATCTAGCACCATAACAGAGAACCAGACCTGTGTGTGTTTTTTTGCACTTATGCATTGTAGATAGGGACCTCATGTGGCATTTGCACAGGTCCACCAAGTGAACAGTTCAGCACATGACAGAGAGCAAGGTGGGGGAGAAACTGTCGACTTAACGAAGATGGAATTGAGCAAGGGTTAAAGGCTAGTCTGAACGTCCCTGGGTGGGCTCGAACCACCATCCTTTCGGTTAACAGCCGAACGCGCTGACCGATTGCGCCACAGAGACTGCCACATGACAAATCACCCTGAGACGGGTGACTCAAACTGTGTTAGTCATAGTCCGAGGATTTTCTAGGTTTTAACTCCTGTGTTGAACTAGAAACATCTTTATTCACAAGAAAGGTGGTGTGTGACTATATCCATAGGACAGCTCAACTACCGTCCAAGAATTTGTATCACAACGCTGAAGAAAAACGAACACCTTGACTCGCAATAGATTACACACTCGCAGAGTGGCTTTTCTGGATCAACGTGCACCCCTGACAGCTTTGAGTGTGCCAGCCACCCCTACACTTGGATGGCTGCTGGTTACATGAAAGGTTTATTCTCCAAAAAGTGTCGTCAGTTGCTTTTCAGGTGGTGCCACAGCACCCTGGCTCCTGAGCCAACTAAAGTGTTCAGACATGACAATTATTGTTGTGTACATGTGTTCATCCTTGTGCATTTGAAAGGAATGTTGGGTTGAATTTGATTCTGGCTTCAGTGTAGCAACCGAGTCAAATCAAGATATCTTTGAGAGGAAGCATCCTTTAAGGCTGATTGAAACACTGTAGTAACTTTGTGTTTTCATGGTCTTCGTCGCATCTAATGGGGTAGTAAGTTTGATCTGAAATGTAGAAATGAAAAGACGTCAATGGTTTGACACATCTGAAACTGTGTTAGAAAAGTGACAATGTCTGCAAGGAGAGAAGAAATTGTCAGTTTTCTTTTAAGTGTTTTGGCATGACTTCTAGCACCATAACAGAGAACCAGACCTGTGTGTGTTTTTTTGCACTTATGCATTGTAGATAGGGACCTCATGTGGCATTTGCACATGTCCACCAAGTGAACAGTTCAGCACATGACAGAGAGCAAGGTGGGGGAGAAACTGTCGACTTAACGAAGATGGAATTGAGCAAGGGTTAAAGGCTAGTCTGAACGTCCCTGGGTGGGCTCGAACCACCATCCTTTCGGTTAACAGCCGAACGCGCTGACCGATTGCGCCACAGAGACTGCCACATGACAAGCCACCCTGCGACGGGTGACTCAAACTGTGTTAGTCATAGTCTGAGGATTTTCTAGGTTTTAACTCCTGTGTTGAACTAGAAACATCTTTATTCACAAGAAAGGTGGTGTGTGACTATATCCATAGGACAGCTCAACTACCGTCCAAGAATTTGTATCACAACGCTGAAGAAAAACGAACACCTTGACTCGCAATAGATTACACACTCACAGAGTGGCTTTTCTGGATCAACGTGCACCCTTGATTAGGGATTTATTTTTTTTTTTTTTTTTAATAATTATAAAAAAATATATATTTTTTTTATATTTGTATTTATTTTTTTTTTTTTTATTAAAAAATAATTAAAATTAAAAAAAAAAAAAAAAAAAAAAAAAAAAAAAAAAAAAAAAAGAATAGAAAAAATAAGAAAATTATAGGAAGAAGAGGAAGAAAAAAAGGGGGAAAAAAAGGGAAAAAAAAATAATTATTTTTGTTTTTTTTTTTTTTATTATAAATATATAAAAATATAAATAAATAAAAAAAAAAAAAAAAAAAAAATAAATAAAAATAAATTAATTTTTATGTAAATAACAGGAAAAAAAAAATGGGAGGACCCATCCTACCCCTGACAGCTTTGAGTGTGCCAGCCACCCCTACACTTGGATGGCTGCTGGTTACATGAAAGGTTTATTCTCCAAAAAGTGTCGTCAGTTGCTTTTCAGGTGGTGCCACAGCACCCTGGCTCCTGAGCCAACTAAAGTGTTCAGACATGACAATTATTGTTGTGTACATGTGTTCATCCCTGTGCATTTGAAAGGAATGTTGGGTTGAATTTGATTCTGGCTTCAGTGTAGCAACCGAGTCAAATCAAGATATCTTTGAGAGGAGGCATCCTTTTAGGCTGATTGAAACACTGTAGTAACTTTGTGTTTTCATGGTCTTCGTCGCATCTAATGGGGTAGTAAGTTTGATCTGAAATGTAGAAATGAAAAGACGTCAATGGTTTGACACATCTGAAACTGTGTTAGAAAAGTGACAATGTCTGCAAGGAGAGAAGAAATTGTCAGTTTTCTTTTAAGTGTTTTGGCATGACTTCTAGCACCATAACAGAGAACCAGACCTGTGTGTGTTTTTTTGCACTTATGCATTGTAGATAGGGACCTCATGTGGCATTTGCACACGTCCACCAAGTGAACAGTTCAGCACATGACAGAGAGCAAGGTGGGGGAGAAACTGTCGACTTAACGAAGATGGAATTGAGCAAGGGTTAAAGGCTAGTCTGAACGTCCCTGGGTGGGCTCGAACCACCATCCTTTCGGTTAACAGCCGAACGCGCTGACCGATTGCGCCACAGAGACTGCCACATGACAAGCCACCCTGCGACGGGTGACTCAAACTGTGTTAGTCATAGTCTGAGGATTTTCTAGGTTTTAACTCCTGTGTTGAACTAGAAACATCTTTATTCACAAGAAAGGTGGTGTGTGACTATATCCATAGGACAGCTCAACTACCGTCCAAGAATTTGTATCACAACGCTGAAGAAAAACGAACACCTTGACTCGCAATAGATTACACACTCGCAGAGTGGCTTTTCTGGATCAACGTGCATAGGATGTATATTTATATTTTATATAATAAATATATATTAGTTTTTAAAAAAAATAAAAAAAAAAAAAAAAAAAAGAAAATAAAAAACCCCTGACAGCTTTGAGTGTGCCAGCCACCCCTACACTTGGATGGCTGCTGGTTACATGAAAGGTTTATTCTCCAAAAAGTGTCGTCAGTTGCTTTTCAGGTGGTGCCACAGCACCCTGGCTCCTGAGCCAACTAAAGTGTTCAGACATGACAATTATTGTTGTGTACATGTGTTCATCCCTGTGCATTTGAAAGGAATGTTGGGTTGAATTTGATTCTGGCTTCAGTGTAGCAACCGAGTCAAATCAAGATATCTTTGAGAGGAAGCATCCTTTAAGGCTGATTGAAACACTGTAGTAACTTTGTGTTTTCATGGTCTTCGTCGCATCTAATGGGGTAGTAAGTTTGATCTGAAATGTAGAAATGAAAAGACGTCAATGGTTTGACACATCTGAAACTGTGTTAGAAAAGTGACAATGTCTGCAAGGAGAGAAGAAATTGTCAGTTTTCTTTTAAGTGTTTTGGCATGACTTCTAGCACCATAACAGAGAACCAGACCTGTGTGTGTTTTTTTGCACTTATGCATTGTAGATAGGGACCTCATGTGGCATTTGCACACGTCCACCAAGTGAACCGTTCAGCACATGACAGAGAGCAAGGTGGGGGAGAAACTGTCGACTTAACGAAGATGGAATTGAGCAAGGGTTAAAGGCTAGTCTGAACGTCCCTGGGTGGGCTCGAACCACCATCCTTTCGGTTAACAGCCGAACGCGCTGACCGATTGCGCCACAGAGACTGCCACATGACAAGCCACCCTGCGACGGGTGACTCAAACTGTGTTAGTCATAGTCTGAGGATTTTCTAGGTTTTAACTCCTGTGTTGAACTAGAAACATCTTTATTCACAAGAAAGGTGGTGTGTGACTATATCCATAGGACAGCTCAACTACCGTCCAAGAATTTGTATCACAACGCTGAAGAAAAACGAACACCTTGACTCGCAATAGATTACACACTCGCAGAGTGGCTTTTCTGGATCAACGTGCACCCCTGACAGCTTTGAGTGTGCCAGCCACCCCTACACTTGGATGGCTGCTGGTTACATGAAAGGTTTATTCTCCAAAAAGTGTCGTCAGTTGCTTTTCAGGTGGTGCCACAGCACCCTGGCTCCTGAGCCAACTAAAGTGTTTAGACATGACAATTATTGTTGTGTACATGTGTTCATCCCTGTGCATTTGAAAGGAATGTTGGGTTGAATTTGATTCTGGCTTCAGTGTAGCAACCGAGTCAAATCAAGATATCTTTGAGAGGAAGCATCCTTTAAGGCTGATTGAAACACTGTAGTAACTTTGTGTTTTCATGGTCTTCGTCGCATCTAATGGGGTAGTAAGTTTGATCTGAAATGTAGAAATGAAAAGACGTCAATGGTTTGACACATCTGAAACTGTGTTAGAAAAGTGACAATGTCTGCAAGGAGAGAAGAAATTGTCAGTTTTCTTTTAAGTGTTTTGGCATGACTTCTAGCACCATAACAGAGAACCAGACCTGTGTGTGTTTTTTTGCACTTATGCATTGTAGATAGGGACCTCATGTGGCATTTGCACATGTCCACCAAGTGAACAGTTCAGCACATGACAGAGAGCAAGGTGGGGGAGAAACTGTCGACTTAACGAAGATGGAATTGAGCAAGGGTTAAAGGCTAGTCTGAACGTCCCTGGGTGGGCTCGAACCACCATCCTTTCGGTTAACAGCCGAACGCGCTGACCGATTGCGCCACAGAGACTGCCACATGACAAGCCACCCTGCGACGGGTGACTCAAACTGTGTTAGTCATAGTCTGAGGATTTTCTAGGTTTTAACTCCTGTGTTGAACTAGAAACATCTTTATTCACAAGAAAGGTGGTGTGTGACTATATCCATAGGACAGCTCAACTACCGTCCAAGAATTTGTATCACAACGCTGAAGAAAAACGAACACCTTGACTCGCAATAGATTACACACTCGCAGAGTGGCTTTTCTGGATCAACGTGCACCCCTGACTAGGGATGTATATCGTTATGATTTTATCGATACCGATACCAATATCGATACTCCTTATCGATACTGGTATTTATCGATTCTTTTATTGATACTATAACATAATTTAGAGTAAATAATAAAGACATTACAAGATGTTAAAAGATCCAGTGGTGGAGAAGATTTGTTCAGATGATGTTGAGGAAGCCTAGACATAAAGGTGGGTGAACAACCACTGGGAGAATAAGGGATTTGTGTTTGTCTTATTCCATCACTGTGACTATTTGACTGTGTAATGATAACTCAATGATTAGGTAGATGTACAAAAAGTATCAATAAGAGTATCGTTTGTCCAGATTCTTAACGGTACCCTGGTATCGTTAAGATTAGGAACCGGTACCAAACGATACCGGTACTCGGTATACATCCCTACCCCTGACAGCTTTGAGTGTGCCAGCCACCCCTACACTTGGATGGCTGCTGGTTACATGAAAGGTTTATTCTCCAAAAAGTGTCGTCAGTTGCTTTTCAGGTGGTGCCACAGCACCCTGGCTCCTGAGCCAACTAAAGTGTTTAGACATGACAATTATTGTTGTGTACATGTGTTCATCCCTGTGCATTTGAAAGGAATGTTGGGTTGAATTTGATTCTGGCTTCAGTGTAGCAACCGAGTCAAATCAAGATATCTTTGAGAGGAAGCATCCTTTAAGGCTGATTGAAACACTGTAGTAACTTTGTGTTTTCATGGTCTTCGTCGCATCTAATGGGGTAGTAAGTTTGATCTGAAATGTAGAAATGAAAAGACGTCAATGGTTTGACACATCTGAAACTGTGTTAGAAAAGTGACAATGTCTGCAAGGAGAGAAGAAATTGTCAGTTTTCTTTTAAGTGTTTTGGCATGACTTCTAGCACCATAACAGAGAACCAGACCTGTGTGTGTTTTTTTTGCACTTATGCATTGTAGATAGGGACCTCATGTGGCATTTGCACACGTCCACCAAGTGAACAGTTCAGCACATGACAGAGAGCTAGGTGGGGGAGAAACTGTCGACTTAACGAAGATGGAATTGAGCAAGGGTTAAAGGCTAGTCTGAACGTCCCTGGGTGGGCTCGAACCACCATCCTTTCGGTTAACAGCCGAACGCGCTGACCGATTGCGCCACAGAGACTGCCACATGACAAGCCACCCTGCGACGGGTGACTCAAACTGTGTTAGTCATAGTCTGAGGATTTTCTAGGTTTTAACTCCTGTGTTGAACTAGAAACATCTTTATTCACAAGAAAGGTGGTGTGTGACTATATCCATAGGACAGCTCAACTACCGTCCAAGAATTTGTATCACAACGCTGAAGAAAAACGAACACCTTGACTCGCAATAGATTACACACTCACAGAGTGGCTTTTCTGGATCAACGTGCACCCCTGACAGCTTTGAGTGTGCCAGCCACCCCTACACTTGGATGGCTGCTGGTTACATGAAAGGTTTATTCTCCAAAAAGTGTCGTCAGTTGCTTTTCAGGTGGTGCCACAGCACCCTGGCTCCTGAGCCAACTAAAGTGTTCAGACATGACAATTATTGTTGTGTACATGTGTTCATCCTTGTGCATTTGAAAGGAATGTTGGGTTGAATTTGATTCTGGCTTCAGTGTAGCAACCGAGTCAAATCAAGATATCTTTGAGAGGAAGCATCCTTTAAGGCTGATTGAAACACTGTAGTAACTTTGTGTTTTCATGGTCTTCGTCGCATCTAATGGGGTAGTAAGTTTGATCTGAAATGTAGAAATGAAAAGACGTCAATGGTTTGACACATCTGAAACTGTGTTAGAAAAGTGACAATGTCTGCAAGGAGAGAAGAAATTGTCAGTTTTCTTTTAAGTGTTTTGGCATGACTTCTAGCACCATAACAGAGAACCAGACCTGTGTGTGTTTTTTTTGCACTTATGCATTGTAGATAGGGACCTCATGTGGCATTTGCACACGTCCACCAAGTGAACCGTTCAGCACATGACAGAGAGCAAGGTGGGGGAGAAACTGTCGACTTAACGAAGATGGAATTGAGCAAGGGTTAAAGGCTAGTCTGAACGTCCCTGGGTGGGCTCGAACCACCATCCTTTCGGTTAACAGCCGAACGCGCTGACCGATTGCGCCACAGAGACTGCCACATGACAAGCCACCCTGCGACGGGTGACTCAAACTGTGTTAGTCATAGTCTGAGGATTTTCCAGGTTTTAACTCCTGTGTTGAACTAGAAACATCTTTATTCACAAGAAAGGTGGTGTGTGACTATATCCATAGGACAGCTCAACTACCGTCCAAGAATTCGTATCACAACGCTGAAGAAAAACGAACACCTTGACTCGCAATAGATTACACACTCACAGAGTGGCTTTTCTGGATCAACGTGCACCCCTGACAGCTTTGAGTGTGCCAGCCACCCCCACACTTGGATGGCTGCTGGTTACACGAAAGGTTTCTTCTCCAAAAAGTGTCGTCAGTTGCTTTTCAGGTGGTGCCACAGCACCCTGGCTCCTGAGCCAACTAAAGTGTTCAGACATGACAATTATTGTTGTGTACATGTGTTCATCCTTGTGCATTTGAAAGGAATGTTGGGTTGAATTTGATTCTGGCTTCAGTGTAGCAACCGAGTCAAATCAAGATATCTTTGAGAGGAAGCATCCTTTAAGGCTGATTGAAACACTGTAGTAACTTTGTGTTTTCATGGTCTTCGTCGCATCTAATGGGGTAGTAAGTTTGATCTGAAATGTAGAAATGAAAAGACGTCAATGGTTTGACACATCTGAAACTGTGTTAGAAAAGTGACAATGTCTGCAAGGAGAGAAGAAATTGTCAGTTTTCTTTTAAGTGTTTTGGCATGACTTCTAGCACCATAACAGAGAACCAGACCTGTGTGTGTTTTTTTGCACTTAT
>JALJCO010003623.1:0-63179 GCA_023101725.1 Atherinomorus stipes
CAAGTTTTGTAGACTTTTATGAAGCTTTCTTTTGTTTCGGAGCGCCTGTGAACTTCATTATATGAAAATTGGAGGATAACCCCCCCCCAGATCTCCAGCTGCATTTGAGATATATAAAAAAAGTGCTCCAGAGTCTTGCTCAGGATGAGCCAAACTGTCTGTTGTAGAGTTGCAAATGTTGAAATACTCACTAAACTGTTGAGATCAGGATCAGATTAGCATGTAGCAGAAAAGACCTCTGTGCACGTCTGGTCCTTTTTAAAGCTGGCTTCGTGTTTATATACCACAGGTATTTTATCTTTTGTTGTTTTAGGATTTTTTAAAACAAAACTGTACTTGTTCTGAATCACTAACACCTATAATTGCATCCAGAGGTTATTTATTAAAACAAGCTTACATCCTCCTCTTTTTGATCTGACCTAAATGCAGAATTAGTACAAACAGTGTGTAGCAGCGGGTAGCCGTCGTTGGTTTGGCGCTTTCACTTCTCTTTCACTGAGTTTTTAGCCCCCTTATATTTCCCAGCGGGAGTCTTTCCACAAACCATCTTCATTTTATTGTGAGTTGATGGACTAAGATGGCGTCAATGCTCAGATATTTTATGGAAACCAGGTCGTTGAATTCTCCAGAGAGCACACACACACACAGATGCACGCACACCTACATAGTTTAGGAGTCCATTATAGTGGGAATTCATCAAGCATTTATTTTTAGCTACGTAGAAATCAAACCTGTGGGAGCAGCTGCCAGCTCCCAGCTAAAAGGACTCCTTTATCGCCATTTCAAAGCGGGATGTTTGTGGGATTCTCCCCAAAGGTTATCGATCATAAACGCTCTCTTACTGATATCTCATCTCCAGCGTCAGTAATCCAGTTTAGCAGACTTGTTGGAAATGAAAGTCAAAGAAAGATAAATGGTGGCCTAAAAAAGTTGTACAAAATCTTTTTTCTACCCTTTTTACATTTGAATTTATCTTGCCACTTCATATATGTCGCACACATAAATATGTGTCTCATTGCAGCAATTATTCTCACTATAACTGTGCCCTGGTTCCTAATTGCCCACTAATTGTGTTATCTACTGCTGTTTTCTGCTGAGCGATGTGAAGAGATTCCTGGCTGTATGTTTCAGTCAGTGCGGTGATTAGCATTTAATCTAATTCCAGCTGTTATTAATCTCCTTGAGACTCATTTTTGTTCCTTAAAATTGCCTATTGCAAAGTTTCTGCAATGAAAAAAATCCCCTCTTGATCAAAAATTGACTCGACACCTTTCACATATTTATTAATTTGGCTCTGTACCAATTG
This sequence comes from Atherinomorus stipes, assembly GCA_023101725.1. Lineage (NCBI taxonomy): Eukaryota > Metazoa > Chordata > Actinopteri > Atheriniformes > Atherinidae > Atherinomorus > Atherinomorus stipes. Next base: position 1,307 of record JALJCO010003623.1, read on the forward strand.
ATGACTCCGTAATGACCGAGTCTAATATCGGGTAAGTCAAAGTGTTTCAATCTGAGGACAATTCTCCAGAAGTAGGAAAGGGAGCTAAATTATGCGAGGTGGTCTGCAAGGACACGTCTCAGATTCAGTTTTTTCTCTCGTGTTGCTTTTGCTCCTGATCTATGAATGCGCAGCCATGTAGGGACACTTTTACAAAATGAAACCAATGAGTTTGAAAATTGCATTAGACAAGAAGTGGTGGATATAACGACTTATTTAACAAATTTCTGGAAGTCCCTAAAATCTCATAGAGACAATAGTTCATTTCACACAAAGCAATGCAGCGTTTCATTTTGCTGGCATCACAATCATTCCTCCGCGCCGGAGCTGGTGGAGCAGTAATGATGCTGCACTTACCGCCGTTCTTTAAATGAATGGGACGAGCAAAGCAATGAAACGAAACAATATAACAATCAGTCGTGTATCTTCTTGGTTTAATATTTGTAATGAGCCAAAAGAAGATGACCACATGCAGGCGTTGCAGAGGATTGTTAGTGTGGGAGGGGTGTTGTTTCACACACCAGCAAATGTCAGAGCCTAAAACATTTCCACATCCAAAGACTGAATTTAAAAGAACTATTCATAGACACGGAAGAACAGATGTATGATTGATACCATCTGACAGACTGGTCTGATTTACGTTGACAACCCTCTGCTGTGAATGTGACAGTCTACAGCAGCCGGCTGATGAGGACAGAAGCTCCCTGCAAGCGCACCAACTTCTCTAAGTATCAACAACAGGGAGGAGGAAGAGAGTATGACTACAAATGCACAGATAGTGTTAAAGCAACCCGTACCGATGTTGCATTGTTGCACTATTTTTTTTAATAGGGTGAAATGGCCGCCTCATGCAGTATATTCAGCTGCAACGGCTCAGAAGCGGGTAAAAGCCAAACCAGCATTAACCCAACGTGCACTATCTAAAGCTCTTACTGAAGGGTAAGGTCCTGGTCCTGTTCCTGTTCTTCTCTACGTCCGCCGTTTTTTCTTTCTTTTTTCTTTTTCTTCGGGAGTTCGAGTGACTGGCGTCTGCTCCAATCATGAGCTTATTTCCACACAGCGTCATGTCCTTAGCTCTGTCATTGGCTGCCGATATAAACAGAAATCTCCCCCCAGAAACGTCCCGACCACAACAAAACAAAATGAAAGCGCGAATTACAGGCAGGGAGGAGGGAGTTGCATTCAAACTCACCACTGCACGCGAGTAGAGGCCCAAAGGCGCGGGTTGAGACGGATTTCACATGTGCAAGGCTAACGTTTATTTTCGAGTGGGGGGGCGACTCTGGACTCTACCTTTAATCTGAATAAAATATTAATCCAATCTCTGAATTTTCAATGAAAACTCCAACCAATCCTTGCAGTGGGGCCCATGCCTAGGATTGGCCGAGGGACCTGCCAGTCAGACCTTTGCCTCTGCATCAGGAGGCGGAGGAAATGGGGGGGGGGGGGTCTTTGGAGTGGGTGGGACTGTTGATATTCAAATAATTTTGCTGTGCTTTTTGATCGGTAGGGAGTAGCTTTAACCTACTCATTTACTGCTAACTGTATCATAAAGCTGCTCAAACAGGTTCATTTGTTTGTTTTATTGTTGTTAAAGGTGCCATGACATCAAATTTCCCTTTCTGGGGTTTTGGGGGTATAATCTGATCTGTTGTGCACTGATGAGGCCATGTGAATGTCAGAGTGAGAATCAAAGTTCCTGTTTATGGTCTGTCAGCTTTGTCTCTGTTCAGAAACAGTTGAATCAGACAGCAGCTTATTATTCTACGTAGTTTCATTATGCTACATAATTCAAGCAAAGTCCCTCAGACACGGTTTGCAATGTTTGGCATCTGAAAACATGGTGGGAGGCACAGAAGGCACCACATGGACATTTCTGGAGTTTTTTTTTCTATTCTAAACAGGGCAAAGTCTGAAGTTTGGATTTCTTTAAGGATGGTGGGATGAAACTTGATTTATTTATGGTATTAATTTTATGTTTTGCCTTATTTAAAGCAGAACTCAATAACTTCAGCTCAGGGCTCCCCCTAGTGGCGTCCTGTCACTGTCATAAAGTTTGTACCCCCTACACCCCCACACCACACAGATGGCTTCTCTTGCTGTCTTTCCTCTATTTTAATTCCCTGGATATATTTCTAAGCTTTTACTAGCTTGCTGATGCTACGTTGCTGCGTTGGTAGCAGCACCACTTCTCCCTCTGCTCAAAGCAAAGACCTGTCTCTCCTGCAACGGGATGTTTTACCCACGTTTTGCAGGTAAATATGCTGTGGATTATATTTTTCTCTGGCGTTGGCGGGTAGCAGGTAAGAATACGAACTTTTATTTACTTTTTGTGGACATGACAAGTGATTATTGAGCCTGAAGCAGTGATGCTTTACCCGGCGCCCAGGCAGCGCAGCTACGTGAACCAGTTCTTCACTCTGGTCCAGCAAAGAGCTGGTTATGAGAGCCAGGAGCCGTGTTTAGGTGGTGGGAAGCTAAAAAAATGTTTTCTTCAAATCAGCGCTGGAAGCAGCTCGGTAGATAGGGGACCTGAGTGCCGTACAGCAGTTTCTGTTGTCGCAAGTTCTGTGTTGGGTCGGCTCAGGCAGACTTGCATGTGCTGCTCGCAGGCCAGAGACCCGGGGGGGGGGGGCATCGAATTGCTCCGTAAACACTTTGTTTAGCCCCACAGAGATTCCGAAAAGCATTTATTGAGGCAAAAAAGTTGCTAAGTTCTGCTTTAATATGGTTGTGTTGCTTTAATATGAACATTTAATTCTACTAAGGTACATGAAATGGTGAAAGTTTCCTTTCTGGACCAGTTTTTCTGAAATCTGTAAGAATATATTACGTAAGTCTTGAGCTCTGAATGTGAAGAAAAATATTCTGGGTTTTATTTACAATTTGCAGTAAGTGATGAACCCTCTCATGGCCATAAGATGCATCTTTAATGCACATATGCTTGATGTTTACATGATATTACTTTAAGGTTTATTATTCTCTCAAATTTTAAATTGGGGGGGGTGTAACATGCAAAATAGTCGTTTTTGAACTTTTTATTATCATGCTATTCCCACCCTATCAAACGAGCCCCCAGAGGTTACTTCAACTCATTCATACATATTTGAGAAATCCCTGAATCTCCTGTGGAAACCAACATGGCTGCCAAGATGGCTGCTACTATGGGTGTGTCTCATGTTGCATCTGCAGACTGCGAAGTGCGGACTCGTCGGCTGCATACGTCACAGCAGCGCGCAAGCACTGTCCCGTTTCAAAAACGTCTAGAGGATCCTCCGAATCCACCCTCCAAACCTGCACTCTGTTTGGCCTGAAACGAAGGGTCCATCGCATGTATCCTTCATGGCCTCGCCTATCCCAGAATTCATATCACGCAAGGTTTTTTTTTTTAACTTTATTTACATAAGCAGAATGTACAAACTCTCGTGAGGGAAGTAACAAGGAGTTTTCTACAATACTGTTCTGTTATGTCAAGAACAAACGCACTGAAAGGTTTGAACAATAAACCTACAAAAGGGTTTAAATACAATAAAGGAAAATAAGATATTTAGCGCACAATATACAATAAATTATAGTTACAAAGCAATGTAAACACAAAGTTAATCATCATGACTGGGCTTAAACTAAGGGAAATATTTAAACAGAAGGAACAACTTTTTTTAACAGATCTTTTTTTACAATTCTACTTGACATTTTAAGTGATGTGAAATATTGTAAAAATCAATAAAACAGGCAAAGTTAGGTATTTAGTTTCATCCTGCAGAAGATGGGAGGGAAGCTGCAGAGCTACGAGTGGAATATTTGATTATATTCATGGATTTTTAAGTGTTAAATGAAGTGTTTACTGGTAAGAAACAACAGATAATCTCTGTGGAAAATTTAAAAATATGCGAGCAAGCATAAAAAAAAGAAAGAAAGAAAGATTTTGACTCAGAAAATCCACTTTGTTTGATATTATTCATGGGTTAACAAGGGGTCAGTGGGGTGTCCACGTTCAGGTAATGACAGATAAATGAAAAAGGAATAAAATGTATTCCATACTAGTTCTTTCTCTTTTGTCTAATAACGTAGCTGAGGGAAAAAGCAGAAAGAAAGCCGTAACTAGACAGCTGTGGAGTCTGCAGTTACTAGGCAACGACAGTGGAGCACTATGGTTAATTCTCGTCTGCTAGGATGTCCCATTTCAGCAGCTACCGTTTCAGGATGCTGCTTCGGAGTGTGCGGACTACGTAGAACACTCCCTAGCCTGTAGTCTGCACACTTCGCAGTCTGCACACTTCAACATGAGACACACCTTATGTTGCACCTCCAACACCACGAGGCTCCACCAGAGCATGAGGGTGTTGTGATGAGTGGAGTGGGCGTGTCAGAAACAGCTGGAGGCATCTTAAAGGGACAGCAGGGAATTTTTAAAGCGTCAGATACAGACATGTAGTGATGTCATATTCCGTTAGCTTGTTTTTCATGTTACTGTATTTTCAAAACTACTGAAGGTAACACAGTTATTTAACACAGTTGTGCCATAAAAGAGAATCATGTTCCTGAGAATGGGATGCAGGATTTGAGCTGCTTAACAGCCCCCTTCATTGTGTTTCATTTGTTTGTTTGTAGGCTTGTTTGCTTCCTGATGCTGTAAATGTTTGCTGTTTCTTGGCTCCAGCCATGCCAGTTCTCCGAGCTTCAGACTAGTTTTCTGCTATTTGAAGACTTGAGAAAAGATCTTTGATCGTCTTTATCACACTATGTTCTTTTTAAATGTGTTATGGAAGATGTTTCTTTCAACATTTTTTGCAATATTTGGTAAAATTGGGTTCACTACCCCATACGCTATGTTCAATTAAAAGCTTTAAATATATAAATATTATTATACATCAGCTGTGAAAGTAATGGTGCTGAACAAACATCCAACAATCATCTCTGCAGTCCTTCACTTTTTCTTTGTCTACTGGCTTGTCAATCACTTTTACTACCGTAGCAAGAACGGGTAATAGGCGAGACTGATCAATGAGAGTGATAGATTGATGAGAGTAAAACAGTTTCCCGCATGGAATTATTTTTGGTTTTAAAAAGGTAACAATTTTAACTGATCCCAGAATCATGACAATTACACGTAGTTGAAACAACCCATCATGTTAATTTGATCCAGCATTTGAGTTGAATGTGTAGCCCATTTTGTTGGGACAAATGAACGACTGCTGGGTTGGAGCTATAGTGACCCATTGGTTGGGTCACAAAACCACCCAAACTGGGATATTTTCAACTCAACAGTTTTTAGTGTGTGGAGTTGGGGTTGTATTAATTCTCTCAGGTATTGACGTTAGATTTAGACTTTTTTTGGCAGATTTTTTTTCCAATTGTCATGAAGGTCTGTTTAGAAAAGGGGAGAAACTACGTCTCAAATCACAGTTAAAATAAAACTTGGTTTGGCCCATTACTTTTTTAACCAGAATACCAACTAATCTCTTTCTTTGCTGCTTGTAAACTAATGTGGACGGCCATGCTGACACAGGCAACAAACCAATGAGGATTTGCTTGGTTCTCCCTGAATAAAACGACTTGAGCCATTTACTTCTAATATTTAAAGGGATATTGTGTAAGTTCTCCAGTGTTTTATTCCCAAAAACTGATTATTTGGTTCAAAAGTGTTTTTTGCGGTGGAGAGAAACTAGCGTCTCGCTGATGCTGCGTTCACGTGCAGTCGGGCAGACGGCCGTTGGGTAACAAACCAGATGTCATTTTAATCAATGAAGCCGAGCGAAAAGACGGTAAAACATGGGTCAGGGAAAACAATACGACATCGCCATGACAACCGAACAGATGTGGACTGATGTCACTGCAACTGACGGACCACATCTTCACATAGAGGCCGGTGATAACTTTACATGCAGCGGATGTCGTCGGTCTGCCTGGTTTCACGCGAACGCAGCATGAAAAGTACGAGGGAGCTGCTCCCGATTACACAGTGTCCCTTTAATACTCATGTACTTCTGTATGCACGTGTTGCTTCAAAGCAGGCCAAGTGAGCCTTAAAACTGGAATTTTCAGGACTTAAGAGCAGAATAATTGAGTCATTTGTTTTGATCAAGGACCTATCAGCTGCTGGATTTTGTAGTTCAAGTAAAAGTAAGTGAAATGCTCTTGGATAAGTTTTCCTCTCTGTGATAAAATGTCTTTAGATGTTAAAAGAAACAAAAGAGCATTAGGAGCTAACCCAAGAAGGAAATGGCATTAACTAAATTTACTGGATGCAGTGGTCTGTAGCGGATAAAGCTAACCGTATTTACCAGAAATAAACATCAGCATTCACCGTCTGTGCAATTTTGTCCCGTGAGCATGGTCCGTATCTAAGCAGCCGCAAAGTAAAAGCAGCAGTTTGGCCCCTCATTACCCCACTGACCCAACTTCTCACACCCCAAATCCCACTCATACGTACAAGGAAGCATTGATTACATTTTGTCTTTCCTCTAATCCCGGAGCGTACACGAGCCGTTAATGTTTAAATCAAAATCAATACATAACTTAATCATTCACACCCGTCTCTAATTTGTTTGTCACAATCGATTGCCTCGGCCTGGGCGCGATGTCTGCCCCTCTCTCCGTCAATTAAGTCGTGTGATGTGAGCAGACTGTAACTGCCACGGCGGCCGGGGGGGCGCGGGGGGGCTTTATCATCAGCCCTGCTGACATTATGATCTATCAAATGTTACGACCTTGGGGATATTAAGTACGAACTAATACAGACGTATTTGCAGTAGAAATGAAATGACAGGAATGATTTCTCATTCCTCCGTGTGCACGTTGTAGAGAATTTAATTAAAACATGGCTGTTACTCATTTACACATTTACACAGGTACGTCTGCAGAACACAGCAAACGCCATCAATTCTCATATATGGTACATGTGGTCTATATGAAGTCATAACTTCTGAAAGAAATAGTCCAATTAAAAGAGAAAGGTTGGTTCTGAATCTATGATAACTATCATTTTGCAGTAGAGGAGACATAAGCCTCCCCTTCGATGAAAGCCTCTTACAGCATTATAAAATAAGCAGGAACTCTTTGATTTGAAAGTCATAAGCAGCTGAAGTCAAAGAGTACAACTCCGAGCTGCAGCTCCCTGACATAGATGAAAAAATTATTTGACAATAACTGCAGACTGCTCATCGTTTTATTGACAGCACAGATCCTTTCATCTTTTCCGTTCCCACGTGGAAATCCTGTGTCAGCAGTGCAAGGCGATGATAACCTCGGGTGGTGATTGCGGTTTATGCAGCAGCGTGCAGCCGTTTGCACTGGTGCAGTGCTGATCCTCTCCCGCCACGCCGGCCCAGCGCCTATACAAGTCCTTGATCAGGCTGCAGCTCATTTCAGACTCATTTTATGAGTCCCTTTGAAACAAATTAAACAGAAAGCTGCCTACGTTGTTAAAATTCACAGGTATCAGTGGATTCCTTCCCAACAGCCGGGGTATTGAAAAGTCTAATGCAGTGTCAGTGTTTTGAAGGCTTTGAGGGATTTGTGGTAAGTAGTTCCAGGTTGGCTTATCTGAAACAAAGAATCGATGCTCAGTGACAGTGTTGGGGGGGGGGGGGTTTACAAGAACAACCTCATTTCCAAACAATTAAGATGCTAAGGGAAAGGTCCACTAAAAAAAGAAAGAATGCAATGATCTGCATCATATTAAAACCAAAGGGCAAACTCCGCTGGAGAACAGTAAAGCTACTTCCTAGTTGCCTAATTATAGTTCTTTCTTGATCCGCTAGGGGCTCCAAAACAGAGCAAATCCCCACAGACTCCCGTGTTAAAAAGACCAACTTAACAGCAGAAATAAACAGTTTTACTGCAGAAAAACTGTTTATAGCAGAAATAAACAGGTTCAAAGCAGAAACAAACATGTTTACAGCAGAAATCAACATGTTTACAGCAGAAACAAACAGTTTTACTGCAGAAAATTGGTTTAGAGCAGAAATAAACATGTTCAGAGCAGAAATAAACATGTTTACAGCAGAAATAAACTTTTACAGCAGAAATAAACAGGTTCAGAGCAGAAATAAACATGTTTAGAGCAGAAATCAACATGTTTACAGCAGAAACGAACAGTTTTACTGCAGAAAATTGGTTTATAGCAGAAATAAACATGTTCAGAGCAGAAATAAACATGTTTACAGCAGAAATAAACTTTTACAGCAGAAATAAACAGGTTCAGAGCAGAAATAAACATGTTCAGGGCAGAAATAAACATGTTTACAGCAGAAATAAACAGGTTCAGAGCAGAAATAAACATGTTCAGAGCAGAAATAAACATGTTTACAGCAGAAATAAACTTTTACAGCAGAAATAAACAGGTTCAGAGCAGAAATAAACATGTTTAGAGCAGAAATCAACATGTTTACAGCAGAAATAAACTTTTACAGCAGAAATAAACAGGTTCAGAGCAGAAATAAACATGTTTACAGCAGAAATAAACTTTTACAGCAGAAATAAGCAGGTTCAGAGCAGAAATAAACATGTTAACAGCAGGAATAAACAGGTTTACAGCAGAAATCAACATGTTTACTGCAGAAACAAACAGTTTTACTGCAGAAAAATTGTTTATAGCAGAAATAATCATGTTCAGAGCAGAAATAAACATGTTTACAGCAGAAATAAAGATGTTTACAGTCTGGTTCAAAACATCTTTTTAGGTTTAATAGGCCAAGTTTACTTTCATGTCATCTGAGAGGGGGGTGAATTTTATCATAACTCATCCGTTTAGTTGTTATTTAATCTTGAAATGACACATAATTTGGGGCGTGTAATTGAGGCTAACAGTTAGCTCCCTGCTAGCTCCCAGGAAGGCCTCAGCCTGTAGCAGAGTTGCACAATGTTGGTTTTTAGCTGGTTAACAGCAAGTCTGAGCGTGTCTTACCTTTTAACTGCCCATGTTCGTTCCTTCCTGTTCACTTCGGATTAGCTCTGTTAGCATTTAGCTTAGCTGTCAATCATTTGCCCTGCAGCTCAGAGAGGCCCTGTCTTTACCCATTACGCAGATGTAACCAGACACTACGTCCATTTTTTTTACAGTCTTTGATTAAAAACTCATATTCTAGAAGAAAACTGTAGAAAATAAGGATGAAACTGCATCAAAAACACCCATAAAGCAACACCATTTATTTTTATTTAGAAAAACTAATGTAAAATAAAAATGATCACAATTATAGAAGTAAGTTCATGACCGCACAGTGCCCAGCTTTACTTACACTCCACTTTATTCAAAGGTATGTAAAGGTCTTCCTTCTGGATGGGAGTAATTTGCTGGAAATGTGGTCATAAATCCAGCCAACTGCTGCAGCTTTACAAGGAATGTAGGATTTCACAGCAAAGTCAGGAGGGATCTGCCTTCCATTTAAACACGCAGCACACAGTGATGAGGAAGACGGCATCGGAAATCACAGCAGATTTAAGAGTAATGAAAGCGTTATTATCAGTGTGAAATCGGGGGGAGCCATCTCAGAGCATTGCTCTGCTTCATTTCTTACAAGCATCACCACCAGCTGGGAACTGTACCCAAAGTCGGAGCCCAAATTTGGTCTGAGTGAGAAATAATGTGTGAAACTTCCAGTATTTCTGTCTGCAGGATGAAAACGAATGAAAAAGCAGGGCACTGAATCATTCTTTTAGTTTTTATCTCTCTCTTCCAAACACGTTTTACTTGGAATTCCTTACAATTTACAAATCTTTCTCAAAGATTAAACGTGCATTAAACTCTCTTCAAGCAGAGTTTGATTCCAAGGACTGGATAACATTTCTCCCTTGAATAAAAGTGACTTAGTGATACTTTTAAGTTCTGACCTCGAGTATAATATTCACACCACCCAGCTGCCAAGAAAGTACGGTATGAAAGTATATTATCTATTAATTTCAAGGTTTTATAAATAAGGATGGAATAAAAAAAAGGTTTAAACTTAGGAAGCAGGAAAAAAATAAACCCTCAGATGAACCGATGGCATTACTTATGAAAATAATGCAGAGGAAGTTTGTGAAGAAGCTTCAAGCTTGATTAAATAATCAACTTTAAAAGTTGTTTGTCCAGTTTGCTGCTCTGCAGCCTTCAGGTGTGCGCTAACACAGTTCCAAGGAGGAAAGACATCAGCCATGATCTGAGGGAAGTCACTGTTTATGCTCTGGGAAGGGTTGTAAGGACATTTCCAAACAGTTTTGACAATGGCACCCTCAAGGTCCAAAAGCTGCGCTGCCCCCCCAGAAAAAATGATATTTTCCATTTAAATCAACTTCTATGAACTATTAACATGGCGCCACATGCTTCGCTCATATTTGAATGTCAAAATTTTTATAAGCTAATAAAAAAATTAATTATTAATGGCCTATATAGGCTATTTATCCGGCCGATTAATCAGCTATTGGCTTTTTCCTGCTCCAAACTATCGTTATTATATCGGCCTTTAAAAATCCACCATCAGTCGACCTCTACCTGGTAATGACATCACCAACTCGCATCTGCTCAGAATCCCGAGACAACTGGAACGCACCATTATCCCGGTCCTCATTGGGCCAACACCACACTACCCCAGTTTTGTTTGTTCACATTACAACTGAGGGCAAATGATCTATGGTTTGCAGGGTGAGTGAGGTCATCATAGTGAAGTTTTGTGAAGTCATTTGTTCAGGACACACACACTGAACAACAATGGAGGAAGTTGAGCTGATTTACCTGCTGTTAGTTTTATAAACACTGTTGACCATGGTGTTGTGAACGCAGAGCTGGTAGATGTATGGAGAACGCCCCCAAAAACTACAGCCAGCCAAATCTGAACTCACACAACAATAGTACTCGTTTGTTCATTCTACTTAAAGTATTGGTGAAATTAAGGAGTTTGCTGCAGATGCCGCCTTATAGAAGCCCATTTAATCTGCCCCCTTCACATCCATTATATGGGTATACGCAGATCTACGATGAATCTAAATACAGTAGCATCCAAAGGAGTCAGAGTGATGGAGAAATTCCTAGAAATAAGGTCCAGGTTGAAAGAAACCAAAGTTATCCTTTAATATCCCTTGGCCACTTTGCTATTTTCTCTGACCACCCCTAAAAAAAATCTCTGCAGGCGCCTCTGAGTTTTGGGTCCATTTTCCACCAGGAGTAGTCAATGGGCCTCTTTCACCAATATTTCCTCACCAAGTTGTACTTACTGTAAGAACAAATCACAAGATTCCTGAAACAATATCGTTTGGACAGACCAGGCCAAAGTGGACATGTTTGGTCAAATGCACTGCAGCATGTTTGGAGAAAACCAAACGCGGCATATTGCACAATCACCTCATAACTGCCCAGCACAGAAGTGGAGGGTTGATGATCTTGGCTCATTCTGCAGCCACACCACATGGACATCTTTCAGTCATTAAGTGGTTCATGAACTCTGTTAACTACCTAAGTATTTGGAGTAAATCTGTCCAGTTTTGTTGAATTTGGATCTTGCAAAAGGACGGTGATTCCAAACACAGCTGCAAATCTACAACAAAATCAATAGAAATGTATATAATGATCAAGGTATTGCAGTGGTTCAGTAAGAGCCCAGAACTGAACCTGATTGAGATGCTGTGTGTAGACGAAAATGAGGCAAAGTGACACTTTCAAGAAAGTAAAGTGGGTTAGAAAATCCTCAATGATGTCAGACTGACATGGTCATGCTGAAAATGATTAAATTGTTATTTTCCTTCAGAAAACTCTTCTACATTCAGCCTTGGCTGCTCTGAAGTGTTATTTTTCTCATTTTAAGACCTGATTTATTCAATTTATAACATAAACTGTTCAGTAAACTACATCTACACAATAAAAACTAAAATCACTGGTTATTATTCACAATCTCAATTTACACTTTATGTATTTACTTTTTACCATACCGTCCAATGATACTACGGTACATTTTAACAATACCGATACTGCTCTGGGTACTTTTAATAGCGCACATTATACTACTAATTTGTACATTTAAATATTGCATGCTTCCTGAACTTGAATGTTACTTTTTTTTTTTACATTTTTATTACATTTTTATTACTATTTTAGGTTGTTCTTACTTATCTATATCGTTCTTTTACCTTAAATTGTTTGTGATATACACTATAATGCCAAAAGTATTGTGACTCATATGAGCTTCAGTAACATCCATTCCTGATCCATAGGGTTTAGTATGACGTTGGTCCACCTTTGCAGCTAGAACAGCTTCATCTTCTGGGAAGGCTGTCCACAAGGTTTAGGAGTGTTTATGGGAATCTTTGACCATCTTCCAGAAGCACATTTGTGAGGTCACGCTGATGTTGGACCAGAAGGCCTGGCTCTCAGTCTCCGCTCTAATTCATCCCAAAGGTGTTCTATGGGGTTGAGGTCAGGACTCTGTGAAGGCCAGTCCAGCTCCTCCACACCAGACTCTGCATCCAGGTCTTCATGGACCTGCTTTGTGCACTGGTGCACAGTCATGTTTGAAGAGGAAGGGACCAGCTCCAAACTGTTCCCACAAAGTTGGGAGCATGGAATTGTCCAGAATGTCTTGGTATGCTGAAGCATTCAGAGTTCCTTTCACTGGAACTAAGGGGCCAAGCCCAGCTCCTGAAGAACAACCCCACACCATAATCCCCCCTCCACTAAACTTCACACTTGGCACAATGCAGTCCGACATGTACCGTTGTCCCGGCAACCGCCAAACCCAGACTCCTCCATCAGATTGCCAGATGGAGAAGCGTGATTGGTCCCTCCAGAGAACGCCTCCACAGCTCTAGAGTCCAGTGGCGGCTGCTTTCCACCACTGCATCCACGCTTTGGTGATGTATGTATGGATGCAGCTGGTCGCTATGGAAACCCATTCCATGAAGCTCTCTGTCACTGTTCTTGGGCTGATCTGAAGGCCACATGAAGTTTGGAGGTCTGCAGTGATTGACTCTGCAGAAAGTTGACCACCTCTTTGTACTATGTGCTTCAACATCAGTGACCCGCTCCGTCAGTTTACATGGCCGACCATTCCGTGGCTGAGTTGCTGTCATTCCCAAACACTTCCATTTCTTATAAAACAGCTGTCAGCTGATTGTGGAATATTTAGAGGGGGGAAATTTCACCACTGGATTGTTGCACAGGTGGCATCCTATCACAGTTCCACGCTGGAATTCACTGAGCTCCTGAGAGCGACATATTCTTTCATAGATGTTTGTAGAAACAGTCTGCATGCTGAACTGCTTCATTTATACACCTGTGGACATGGAAGTGATGGAACACCTGATTCCACCATTTGGATGGGTGAGCAAATACTTTTGGCAATATACTGTATATTGTCTAATGTTGCTTAATGGTGGTTAATGCTGCTGCTGCAAAGCAATTTTCCCAGATTCCCAGGTATGTAGAACTAATCTATATACCTGGTTTAGCTACAGTATCTTACACTGTTTTTTGCGTATATTTATAAAATGCATGAAACATCAACAAATCACCACTACCAGCCGTATGCTACATAAACTCATGTGTTTATGGACTTTATGAAAAGAATGACACATTTCTTGCAACAGAAGGGTAATTGTTGTGCAATGCACATAAAAGGTCTGAAAGTGTTGGCCCACAACAAGAAAACCAGCAGAGTTTCCAAAACAATCACAGCTTGGAACTGTATCAGCACACAGCAGGGCACCGCTAAACACTACAGGTCAGCAGGTTAGCAAAAAACCCACATGGTGTGCTGTTAATGGACAGAAAGCAGCAAGCAGGTCTTTTATGTAACATTTTGATCTGAGAAATCTTGATGATTTAGAAAGCGAGCAGTCTGATGTCAGAGAAGCGACTTACTCACAAGGAGACACCTACAACAGCATGTTCTGTAGCTATAGCCAAGTCTTCCCAGAAGCTCTCACCACGATGTGCATGACTGGAACCTTTACAGATGACAGATGTCGTCCCTTTCTTTCCACTTCTTACAACTCCCAAACCCATCTGCATGCAGAGGGTGATGGAGGAGAGATGGCGAGTGAAGTTAGGAGGGGGAATGAACAGCGGCCTTCGTCTCTGAGTGGAATCGATTGCTTGTACAAGTCAAGGGAAATGAGAGGGATTTGACCACCCTTGGATTGGCTGGAATTGCTCTGAGTAAGACTCATAAGGGAGAGAGCTCTAGAGCCAGAGTGTGTGTTTGTGTGTGATACATTGATCTGATGTAGGTGCATTATTGAGATTATAAGATACTTTTTTGTGTTTACAAAGTTTATTTTGGCTTCTTTTTTTGTTAAAAAAGGAAAGATAAAGAAGAAATAAAAACCATGTCAGTGGAAAATGTGCACATTATGCTTGAAACTACCCGTTACACCAGGAGCTTCGGGAGTTTTGTGATTTTCCAATGCAAGCATGTGCGTGACCATGTGAATTCACGGTAGTAGCGTTTCAACTTTTGGACATTAAAGGCGTCACCATGTTTCAGGTTGAGCGCTTCTCTTCTCTGACAGTTGTGTTACCAGAGTCAGAATCGGGCGGCTGGGTGTGACATTTTTGGAAACTCCACCACTTCACAGATCAGACAAGTGTGAAGATGTGAGAAAGTCATGACTGCAGTCTCTTCATTGATTTTACATCCACTTCTATCATGCCTGGGTTTACAATTTAGCACCCTCTGATGGAGTGCAACGTTATCATCTTCATACATACACTGCCTGACCAAAAAGAAGTGGCCACCTGGATTTAATTAAGCAAACAGGTACAAGCCTCTTATTTGATAATTACTGCATGGGCAATTATCTTTCAGTTGGCAACAAGTTATTTAACCCCAACTGGTGCAATGAGTTGCTTCTCATTTTTCTAAACAAGGATGTGGAAAGACACATCCGTGGTGGTGGAAAAGATGTTAGTCTGTCTGAGGAGGGTCAGATCATTGGCAGCATCAAAGAGAAAACATCTAAGGAGATACAGAAACTCATATAACTGGGTTCAGAACAGTCCTACACATTATTAAAAACTGGAAGGACAGTGGGGAGCCATCGTCTTCCAGGAAGAAATGTCTCCGGAAAGGCAGATGAAGTGATCATCCAGTGCAACTGTACAAGCCTGTGGGGGCAGTGTGATGATCTGGGGTTGCTGCAGTTGCTCAGGTCCAGGTTCAGCAACAGTATGAGCTCAGATAATGAGGTCAGCTGATACCTGAATATACTGAATGAGCAGGTTATTCCATCAATGGATGTTTCTTTCCTGATGGCACGGCCATATTCCAAGATGACGATGCAGAATTCATCGGCTCAGATTGTGAAAGATGGTTCAGGGATCATCAGACATCATTTTCACACATGGATTGGCCCCCACAGAGTCCAGACCTGAACCCCATTGAGGATCTTTGGGATGTGCTGGAGAAGGCTGAGGTCAGACTCTACCATCATCATCAAGATCTTGGTGAGATATTGATGCAACACTGGATGGAAATAAATCTCCTGACATTGCAGAAGCTTCTGGGAACAATGCCACAGCAAATGCTGCTGTAATCAAAGATAAAGGCGCTCCAACCAAATATTAGAGTGGATGACCTTTTTTTTTGGCCAGGCAGTGTTCTTTATGAACACTTCTGCCTTCACATGTGTTTAGGAGACTAAAACTTGAAAACTGAGCATTTGATGGAATCCATAGAAGCTGAAAAGGTTATTTTCAGTGACTGTTATTTGTTCAAAGACAAAGCTGGTTGTTATTTTGCATCACTGCTAAACCTGAAAGATGAAGATTAGGCTGTTCTGAATGATGAGGAAATGATAATGGGAAAAATACATTACTTTGCAACCTGTTAAATATTTCAGTCACTTCAGGATTTTGTTGCATTTGTTTGTGACCTAAAAGTCCTGATTTTGTGGCAGTTTTTGTGACAAAAGTTGCAGTTGTTTTTCCCTTTTAAAACACCTGAAATATATTTATTTACCATATTTATAACAATATAAATTCCTTACACTTCAAATTGTAAGCTGAGCACACAGAGAGTTGTCCAGCATTTGACGGAGTGCTCTTGAATCTGCAACCTATTCAAACAACATGCATAATGTTATGAACTCCATCATGTTGATTGTCTCATCTGTTCTCACATGTCAGACTTTCTCCAGCCATGTTTTGCTGTAGAAAAGTGTCAGCTAACAACCATCATTTGTCTTCCACCACAATGCTGCACGTGGCTCGAAACAGTTAACCCTCACTTTAATGCAGAACTCTGGGGAAGAGACGTGCACGGTCCTTGACGCTCATTTTAGATGGCAGATTGTTCACATTTCTCTTCTTCTTTAGGCTGAACAGGTTAGACATGTCTGTGGCATACTGCTACCTTCTGTGTTATTCTGGTCACATTTCTCTCACATGCACCTGTACGTTTAAAAATTTGAGGGAAGGAAGTAAAGTTGATGATCAGAGAAGACAGAGGACGCTGTGCAAGCTGACGCACGAGGACGTGCCAACAGATGCAAAGCAAAAACAAGTTATTGCTTGCCAGAACAGCACCGCAAATGTTGTGTTTATCCCTTCTTTCCGGTTCATTGTTAATAGCATCCTTAACAATCACCATAGCGGCAACCACAAAACCTGCAGAATAAAAACTTTCGGGTTGAATATTTGACCCAGAGGTTGGGTCATACTGACAACAATGTTGGGTTATTTTAAATGAAAAGTTGGGTGAATATTCAACCCAGAAGTGGGGTCAAAAATAACCCAAATGTCTGAGTTGAAAAAACCCAAAAATTAGTTGGTTCCTTTTTAACCCAGCAGTTTGACCCAGGAGTTTTTAGTGTGTGAAAGATTGTCAAAACAACTAAACTATGGATTGTAAACATAAAACAAATGGGTATTATAAAAATAAAGTCTGTATTTGTCACTAGGAAAGTTATCAAAACAAAGCTAAAGCCACAATCTATCTTAAGATTTAATTTTCTACCAAAGAGTGAAGGGCTATCCACCATGTTTCTTTTGGTCACACTATGGAGAAACTCAGCAGACCACCGCTTGAGGTTGCTTTTAGAAAAATCATAAATATAGTCCGTATTTTGGTGCAAGCACAAATGACCCTAGTACACCTGACTTTGGAGGACTGGTTACTCATACTAGACCCCCCAGTCCAGCCAGACCAATGTAGGAGCATAGCTGTAGTTGAACGTAAGAAAGGTGGTTTTCACACATATTTGGGTCAAGCCAGGCACTGCTGCAATAGTGGAAAGTATACAATGTTTCAATTTTCAACGAATACAGCTCCATTTCATGTATGCTTTTTATCCCCGCGCCACAATATTCCAGCCAGAAAAGCTGTAAAGCATGGCTGAGATGTCAACGAAGCACACATGAATGATGAAGCGTGTTGAAAACAGGCACAGTTGCGTGTGGATAATGATGTCATCATGCCCTAGAGGCAGAGGATTTCCAGACTAACCAGAGCAAAGTGCAGACTGATTCTGTTGAACCGCCAACGAAGTCCGACCATACGCAGATATTATCTGCAAACAGCCAGTAGGGCTGGACAATTAATCGAATTTTAATCGTGATTTCAATTTTGCCTTTTCACAATCATAAAAACACTGTAATCGAAGAAAAGCAATTAATCCTGAAGTGAACA
Organism: Atherinomorus stipes; assembly: GCA_023101725.1. Classification (NCBI taxonomy): domain Eukaryota; kingdom Metazoa; phylum Chordata; class Actinopteri; order Atheriniformes; family Atherinidae; genus Atherinomorus; species Atherinomorus stipes. The sequence continues at coordinate 18,940 of JALJCO010003623.1, forward strand.
GACTGGTAGAGTTATAGGAAGCAAACTGCAGGGAGTATCGGACAGGAATGCATGTAGACTTAGTATTCATTTTTATTGCTACTATTACTTTGAATAATATTCTTATTTTACTCCTTTGCTTGTTTCTAATTTATTTTCGGTTTAATTAAAAAAAAATTATATTTCAAGTTGAGTTATGTGGATCAATAAACACTTTTTATAAAATCAATGAATAATCGTGAACATAATCGTGATTTCAATATCAGTCAAAATAATCGAGATTATAATTTTTTCCATAATCGTCCAGCCCTAACAGCCAGGTACCGGTGAGTTGTACACATGAACGTTTGCAATGCTCAGCCTGCTAGTCCTTACTGGTAATTTGTCCGGTGTTTGTGAACGCCCCATTGATGTTAACACTAGAAATACATTAGTAGCTAGCAAACACATGATGATACTAAACGTTAGAGGCATGCCGTGTAACCCTGTTATTGGTATATAACAATGTCAACAAGAAGAATATCCCAACAGTACAGCTGCCTACGGATACCTGTTTAGTTCAAAAAGGCAGAGTGTCTGGGATTTAGGTTGAGCTAAAGTTGGTGTGCGTTCACACTTCACTCGCGCCACATTTCAGGTCGACGCAAGCCGCTCAAAAACCACGTCCTCCAACTGGTCTGACAGCAGGTGAGTTACTTCGACTACGGGCACGAGTGGCGTGTTCACACAGACCCAGTCACACCATGTTTGGTACCAAAACTCAGTTAGGTCAACCTAAATAGGTCCTGTGTGAAAACACCATAAGAAACACTTGAGCAGAACAACCAGGGGAAAAGGTGGCAGGAAGCTTAACAGACCGTGTCCACTACAGGTTACAATAATTTTGGCTATCTGAGGGTAGACACAGATCATCTGGTGCCGCCATCACACACAACCATCCCAGGGGTTTCCAGAGAATGGTCTGAAAGAGAGAAAACCTCCTCTGAGCAGCAGTTGTCTGGACCTAGACTCTTCTGCCGTGAACCTTTATCAGTCTGGCTTTAATGGTAAATCTGGGCCATCAACTAGTCCATAGCACTTTTTTCCCAATCCTGGGGTCTCCATACTGATGGACTTGCACCTTTAATGTAAAACAAATTTTGGTCTATACTTGTTAGGCTTTGGACACTCGCCCATCGTTTCCAAATGATGCCTTTAATGTCTCTTTCTTTTTTACCAAGAGCTATTAATATCTAGAACATCTGAGAGTTAAAATGCTTTTGGTTGAGCTACTAGGTCTATGCACTTCTTGAATGATATGGCCTGCCTACAGTAGTCTACAGGATTGATTTATTTGCTGTAGATGGATGCTCACAGTTCCATGAAAGAGGCTTCAAGAGTTGTTTTGTTGCTGGATGTTTCCAATGTGATCAGCTGTGAAAAAGAAGGTACCACTGCCTGCAAAAATGGACCTTTATCTCCTCTGAAGAGGAAAAGCTATTAAATGAGACCTTCCTGGGTATTGAATTATAAAACTAAGTGGGTGAGCTACGCTATAGTACAATCTGAGCTTCTTCATTTTCAATGGCAAGCAGAAACTAATAACTGTCTCAAGTGGTAGCTTGAACACATTCTCAGTGCCACCCATAACTGGCAAATGTTTGGAGAGGTCAATTTAAGAAAGTATATGAGCTGAAAGGACTTTTATCCCACCCAGAGTAGTGGAGAGGCCAAGACTTTAAAAGGAGTAGACAGACGTTGGGGTAGAGGGTGCAGCCAGGGTGGCTTCGGTGGAAATGGAGGCCACGGATCTGTTTGTTTGGGGATTAGGCCGGGATTAGGCCTCTAATTCCTTTCCCTCGTGTGCATAATTGAAAAATGGGTCTGCCCATCGAAGGAGGATGAGAGTCTGTTGAGTTTGAGCCCCTCGCAAGGTCTTTTTAGGCTTTGGGACTCCGTCCCTTCATTCATTTCTGAGGGGTGAACTGTCTGACTGCACCAAGACAAACAAACGCAGCTGTATGTCACCGTTTCTTTGTCCGAGCTGAGTGCCTGATCCTTGGGCTGACTGAATCTTCTTCTCTGCATCTCTACATGCTCCCTTCATAGAGTAAACTCCCCCACTAGAGTCAACTGGAATCAACTGAAGACATACAGTTGTGTGAAAAAGTGTTTGCCCCCTTCCTGATTTCTTTTTTTTTTTTTTTGCATGTTTGTCACTTACATGTTTCAGATCATCAAACAAATTTAAATGTGAGACAAAGATAATACAAGTAAACAGAAAATGCAGTTTTTAAATGAAGATTTTTATTTGTATTTTTTTCCATTACTGTACCGAAGAAAAACTGAACTGTGACGTGTGTACCGAGGTACATACAGAACCGTAATTAGTTAATCCAGTAATTAATTAGATTGACTTTTTTAATCGCCTTACTTAGAATGCAAATATATGTAGTTGGCTTTAAAAATATTTGAAAAAATGTGGCCATTGAAAGAGATATACAAACTGTTTACATTAAAATGCAGCAGACTATTTACAAAACAATCAGTTATCATCATAAGATGCCACAAAGATTAACTGCTCTAATCCAAAAAAAGGTTCTTGTCCGTCACAAGACAAGAGAGGACATAATAGGTCTGATATTTCCAGGCTGTTAGTCCTCCCATCCACCAGGAGGCAGCCCTTCAATCTGCTCACAGTGAACTTTGGTCACTTCCACACCCCCCCCCAACCCCCCTCTTCCTTAGCAACCAAATGCATCATGTTGTCACATAATTGTCTGATTGGCTGAAGTGGTGCATTTCGCTACCAACAGTAAAGGGTTTGTTAGGCTTTTGTGACACTTTTTTCTTGCTTGCGAGCTCTTTCTATGAATCCGCCATTTTTTTTCCTTCACTAAACATGTCATTAAACGTCACTGTAACATCAGTGGAAAACTAAGTTGTACGTTTTATATCATTATTCCGGTTATATTTGGTCTATCGACACAATTTAAAAACTGGTTTATAGTTTGAAGTCTGCACTATCCACAGAAGTTGGAATGGTGTCTACATCGCTGCGTTTAGCTGCTACGTCATCTTAAATCAGACACGCGATCTGGGCACGCCAGCGCGTCCATCGGTCCCAGAGGGTTGAAGCATTCAAACATCTGCATCCAAGACCCTGGGACCACTTGTTGTACTAAAAGTCTACTGCAAATTGTGTTTTATATCCCTCAACTCTCTGGATGTGTCTGGCACTGAATGATGACATCACAGGGTGGATGATGAAGCAGCCGCAGATGTATTACTATAAATCACATCAGATACGCGTGTAGAGCCCTGTGAGACTTGAACAGTGTATTTTATTTGTCAAATGAACATGTAAAGATCTCCCTGCCTACCAGATGGGGCCTAATATCTTTGAAATATCATAAATCCAGCCAAGCTGTCCAGACTTTTTTGAGGAATGTCAGGTTTTTCCTCAATTTCTCTCATTTTTTGTCAGCAGTTAAATGAATCCAGAAATAATTTCTGCCTTTTATCTTAACTTGACAAAACACACGAAGCACTTGGATGAGGCCGATCGTTTTGGAGCTTGTCCCTTTTTCTCATGCTGCTGAAAGGTCGCTGTGGTCTGATAATAGAAATGATTACTCTCTGACATCAAAATACCTCTCATCTCAGGCTGAAGAGACTCAGCCTTCTCTAGTATTTTGCTCTTTTCTGGGTTGTTTTTTTCTTTTATTCTCTTGGTATTTGTGTGTTCAGTTTTTAAAATCCCGAGTTTACCAGTCAGCAGTATTTTAAAAGATAGAAAAATCTGTCTGTTTGAATAATTGATGATTTCCTCTTCAGCAACATCTATTTTCACAGTGCCTGAGAGCCAACACTACCCAATGGCCAACATTAAATGCCTACTGCAGCTACTGTTACGATGTAGCTATAGGAATATATACCATATGAATTTAAAACAGATGAGAAGGAGCCAGAAAACCTTCCCTGGATGTCTGAAGGTTTAAACACATCAACAGAATTAGCTTGAAACGGAATTGCAAATTATTCTTTGATACTTTCGGCAATCCAGCAGCAAAATTAATCTGATCTCCCAACTTGGCCGGCCGAGATAAAAAAGGTAGCATGAAGATATTTCATCCCTTCCACAGTTAATTATGAGTTTGTCTATTAAATGTTTGTATTTGCTTGGGGCTGATTAATTACATGCCTGCTGAGCTGCAGATGCTTAATTGAAATGCAGAATTTAAAAAGTGAGTTTGACAGAATGGCAGGAATGATTTCACCTTTGAGAAGAAGTCTGAAAGGCATGTGATTAGACAGAAGGGAGCGATGGCCTTTTGGAAGAACCCCCTTGTACACTAATCTAAATTCAAACTCGGACGTCTGCCATTTAGGTGATGTATTTTCCTTAAAGGTGACCAGTTATATTTAGCATTTGAGCACTTCGACCCGTTTTATTTAGATTAGGTTGTAGAAGTCTGTGTTAAAGTCCCCCAAATGAGGTTCGGCAGACTTTTGTCCCCCTAACGACGGCTAATTCAGCATCCATCTTGCTTCCTGTCTCCTCTCTGAGCTCTCTCTGGCCAGTAAAAGTCAGTCCAGTGTTGGCTCTTGTCTGATCTCTTGCTCTGTCACTTTTTCTGTATCTTAACCTCAATGATCAGCAGTAATGTTGATATCCAGTTGCTGGTATGTGACGTGGTGCTCAGGCACGTGCCGTGAGCTCTCGGGTTAGGCAATTACAACCAACACATCAATGACATATGTGTAGACATGTGTGCAGTCCGGAGTTTCCCCCTGAAAATAAACGTTAGACTTGTTCAAGTGAAATCTGTCTCAATCCGCACTTTAGGCCTCTCCTCTCGTGCGGTGGTGAGTTTGTTTGCAACTCCCTCTCCTCCTGTCTGAAATTCACTTTTTTCCCCTTTGTTTTGGTGCATTCGGGACGTTTCTGGTAGATTTCTGTTTATGTCGCCAGCCTATGACAGAGTAAAGGGCATGACGCTGTGTGGGAATAAGCTCATGATGCAGACGCCAGTCACTCGAACTCTCGGGGGGCAGGAGATGCAGCAAAGACAAGGAAGTACTCCGCGGTGAAATAGCGCAAGTTGGAAAACCAGGGTTAATGTTGGTTTGCCGTTTACCTGCTTCCAAACTGTGAAGGAGATGCTTGAAGCTGAATAAGCTGAAGAGTGATGCGGCCATTTACCCGAGGGGGGCTTCTGGTTGGAATAGTGTTTACAAACAAAAAAACGGGGAGGAACTCCAGCCTCTACCTCTACATAACAGTCCCCAGATTCTCTAAATTACCTTTATATCTCGTAACAACACAGCACCATCCTTGAGAGCAATAACTAAAAACAACAAACAGGCTTATGTTCAATACTCTTGCATTTAATTTAAGCCATTCACACGGTTATCCTGGTTGACATAAACTATTAAATGTGTTACATTAAAATGTGAAGCCTTCTGTGTGATCGCAAAAACTGGATCATTCAGCAGGACAATAATCCACAGCAGCAGCTCTTTACCAGGATGGAACTAAATGAAATTCAATGAAAGTGTTTTGGGGACCTCAAAGACACACTGTGTTACTTTCCCACTTTAAAACTGCTTTTCTGACTCGTTTGGTTATATATTGCACATTTCTGGAGCTGTTGCAGCCCAGCAGCACCCTGAGGTTGAGAAACCACATTTAACTTCAGCAAGATGGACACTGAACTAGCCGCCGATTGCAGATGCATCACTAGCTAAGTTTACATGGAGCAGTTTTGATCCAACCAAATGCCAATCAGAGGAAAAATGTGTAAACATGTCAACTGATCAGATCGGCTTTGATGGGAAAGAATTTTCAATCCAATCAAGAGGGGTGGTTTAAACCTTTTAGAAATCAGATCAGTGGGAAAAAAATACATGTTAGACCATGTAAACACATTCTGATGGTTTCTGGGGTATGTTGTCTCTGCACACCCTTACAGAAAAAACACATGAATTTCACATGTGCTTTACACAAAGTTCACATGGGTGTTTCGTCCCAGCTCTGCTAGGAATCAGAGTCGTGAACGAAAGACTGGTTTCAAATGGAGTAAAGATGTTTTATTGTTCAGGAGCTGAATCAAAGGCATAAACAAAAAACCTGAAAAAAATTGTAAACTGAAAAGGAGATGGGGTTTGTAATGCTGCTCAAAGGAAAAAGTCAAAAGACAGACAAAGCCTGAACTAAAGAAGAGCCAAAACTAGACCTAGCTATCCCAACTCCAAACTTAACCCGGTGTAAAACTCACCACTCAAAACCTAAACGACTAAAAACTAAAACCATTAACCAAACTAAAACTGGAACGCAAAAAAAAAAAAAAGAAACAAAGTTACCAAAATTAAAGTCACCAAAACCACAAATGAAAAACTAAGGACCAAATGTTGCCAGGCCAAACCGTTGCCGTTGGCTGAAGGTCTGTTGGGTCCTTTTATAGCTGCAAGGCCAGCAGCTCCAGGTGTGTTGGATGAGTCATTGGCAGGTGAGGGAGGGAGGAGATAATGGTGTTGGGGAGCCAGGCCAATCAGACAGATAAAGTTAGTTACTGGCGGCCGGAACATGAAAATCACAATAAAATGTTACAAATTCTCGTTTGCACGCGTTTGCACATATGGAGCACATCGTGATGCACATGTTCATGCACATGTTATTTACATGTCCCTTACATGCTGATCACTCTAAAAAGTTCCAAAAGCATGTTTGCACATGTGAATCACATGAGGTTAATGTGTGCATGAACATGTGGTCCACATGTAAAGCACCTAAAAATGGTCCAAAACCACATGTGGAGCACGTTTTTTTTGTAAGGGCATGCTTAAATCATGTGGGGGTTACTGTACGTGACATAACGTGTTTTGAGGGGCCGGCAGAAGCAGAACAGAACGTGACTGTGGCAGATTAAACGATTCTGTTAAAAACTAATAAAGATTTGGACGGTCAAAAGACTCTAAGTGAAGAAAGAAAACCCGTCTTCTTCCACTGCACATGTCAAAATCATTACGATGCTATTAAACCTGTCCATCACGTATATACAACTCACTTTTTCCAGCGTTCATAAACACATCGACTGGAATCTCTGATGAAAGATGGAAAGATTTCAATCAGATAGATTGAATATTTGTCATGTTATTCTGGGACACATAAAACATACTCACGCATTGACTACTTTTTGGTATCAGCAACACTGCTTTCAAAGATAACAGATTGTACATATCATACTGTGGTAATCTCTGACCATGCTGCTGTATCATTAACATATACAGATAAAAGGATGGCCAACACTCCTCCTAAATGGCGATTGCAAGCAGGATGGTTACAAGATCCGTCATTTGTAGATTTTTTAGGCAAACAAATTGACCTTTATTTTGAAATAAATACATCTGAAACTTCCGCTTGTATAAGATGGGAAGCTTTCAAAGCCTACATTAGGGGTCAAATTATTGGATATTGTAGCTCAAAATCCAAACAATCTAGAAAAGACATAAGACAACTGGAGAGACAGATTGGTGAATTGGAAAGGACTATATATCAAAATAGAGTAGCAAATAAAGATGAACATGATAAATTACTTCTTTTAAGGGCACAGTATAATGAAAAATCTGCAGTAAAAGCAGCAGCAAAAATAAGTAAACTAAAACAGAATTTCTATGAGCATGGAGATAAAGCTGGAAAACTACTTGCTTGGCAAATTAAAAAAAGACAAGAGGAACGGGCTATTGTTAAAATAGAAACACCATCTGGAAACATTATAGATCCAATAAAGATTAATGAAGCTTTCAGAGACTATTATAGTAATCTATATAGTCCAGAGATCTCTCCTCATGATGAGATACGAATACAATTTTTAGAAGATCTTAATTTGCCTCAAATCTCAGAGGAGGATCATCTGAACCTGGAGGAGGGGATAACTGTTGAAGAGATAGCATTAGCTATTGATGCAATGACACCAGGAAAAACGCCAGGCCCAGATGGTCTTCCCATAGATATTTATAAGAAATTTAAAGAAAAACTGATACATCCACTGTTAGACATGGCAGTAGAGGCATTTGAATCTGGCCTTCTTCCATCATCAATGAGAGGAGCATTAATCACACTATTACCAAAACCAGGAAAAAGTAATACAAAATGTGAAAACATGCGCCCAATAAGTCTTCTAAATTCAGATACTAAAATTTTATGTAAACTGTTAGCACGGAGATTGGAAGCAGTACTACCTAATTTAATAGGAGAGGACCAAAATGGTTTTATACAACGCAGACAAGGATTTCATAATGTAAGAAGGCTTCTCAACATCCTTCATAGCCAGCGGAACGCGCCAGACACTGCCATCTTGTCGCTGGATGCAGAGAAGGCGTTTGACCGTTTAACATGGCCCTACTTATTTGATCTACTGACTAAATTTGGTTTTGGGGAGAATTTTCGTAAATGGGTTAAAATTCTTTGTAATGACCTAGTAGCGGAGGTGCTTACGAACAATACAGTGTCAAAACCTTTCAATATAGGGCGGGGATGTCAGCAGGGGTCGCCTCTTTCCCCTCTCCTCTTTGTAATTTCTATAGAACCCTTTGCCATTGCAGTTAGAAAACACATGAACATTACTGGAGTCAATGTTGGCCAGATGGAACACAAAATTGCTTTGTTTGCTGACGACGTTCTCCTTTTTCTTAAAAATCTTAGTCAATCTATTCCGGCTCTTTTAGAACTTATAGGAACATTTGGGAAGATATCAGGATACAAAGTAAATCACTCAAAAAGTATGTTAATGTTACTAGATGATAATGATAGGGTACATTTCCAGAACAACCCTACAATTTTTCACTTAACTGATAGCTTTACATATCTGGGAATACGAGTTGTACCAAAACTAGAGAACATAGTTTCTGTAAATTATGAACCATTATTTGATAATATTTCTAATGCTATTGATAGATGGACGTTACTACCCATATCCTTAATTGGTCGCATAAATGTTCTGAAAATGAATATTTTACCAAAAATACTTTACCTATTTCAGAATATTCCCTTACCACCTCCAAAGCACCTTTTTATGAGATTTACTAAGTTATTCACTAACTTTATTTGGAACAACAGGCGTCCAAGGCTCCGCCTTTCACTCTTGTACTTGCCCTATGACAGAGGGGGGCTTAAGTGTCCTAATGTGCAATGGTATTATTGGGCAGCTCAGCTCAGAACCATAATGTTTTATTTTTCCACAGAAAGTCCCCCATCATGGGTTAATATGGAAGCAGCGGAAATCACACAGGGTCTTACCTTAAAAAGGTATATATACTCAGCTAATCTCAAACACCACCGGAAAAACTGTTCAAACCCAATTGTTCTCAATATGATCAATGTATGGTATGTGGTGAAGAAACATTTTGGTATTCCTAATAGATTATCTTGTTATAGCCCTATTTGGGGTAATACAGACTTCAAACCAGGCAAGTTGGATGCAGGCTTTAAAAGTTGGGCAGATAAAGGGATAAAATCTATTAAAGATTTGTACTCTTCAAACAAACTTAAGTCTTTTGAGGAATTAGTTAATACATTTAATATACCAAAAAATCATTTCTTTAAATATTTACAAATAAGAAACTTTATTTTTGTAGCTCAGGATAATTCTTTAGACATGCCAGTACTGAACAGCTTAGAGACAGAAATGGTAAAAGATTGCTATGCAAGAGGTTTAATATCACATCTATACAGACTTATAACATTAGAATCAAAAGAATCATCAATTAATAAATTAGAGGCCTGGAGGAAAGATTTAAAAGAAGATTTGTGTGAGAGTGATTGGACAGAGGCATGTATGGAAGCTCAGACACAAACAATAAGTGTAAGATTGAAATTATTACAATACAAATGGTTGATGCGGACTTACATAACTCCAGCTATTCTACACAAGTATAATGAAAATATTCCTGATACCTGCACAAAATGCAACACATTCAAAGGTGATTTTTATCATTGCATATGGGAGTGTGAACATATAATGTCTTTTTGGAAAGGTGTTAGGGATATGATTAATGAAATGATAAGTATTAAACTACCATTAACAGCAAAAGTATTTGTTCTGCACTTATACCCTCCTGAGATGCCTTTGAGAAGAAGGGAATATGTTTTTCTCGACATGTGTTTGTTACAAGCTAAGCGTTTAATAGCTTTGTTTTGGAAAAAAGTCCAAGCACCATATGTAAATGACTGGCTGAAAGAAATGGCGACTAACATGGTCATGGAGAAAATAACTTATATAGTGAAAGGTAAATGCAAAAAATTTGAGGAGATATGGTATCCATTCATATCCTTTCTGGAAGAGGGTGGAGGTAATGGGATGTCTAATGTAAGTGATATTGATACCAATTGAGAAGCATTTTATTTTATTTTTTTTTTATATATATATTTTTTTATATATATTTTTTATTTATTGTTATTATTTTTTTCTATTTGTCTTTTATTTTATTATAAGTCTTGTTATTTCAGTTATATTGATGTATTTAATTTGGTATACCTGTACGTGTGATATGTGTTTATTTTCGTAAACTTAAAAAGTTAATAAAAAACATTTGGGGAAAATCCTCCTCTAATGATAAAAAAAAAAAAAAAAAAAAAAGATTGAATATTTGTTCATGTAAACGCAGCCAGTGAAAACAATCTGGCAAAGTGCCATCGTGCGTCTTTCAGAGAGCTGTGCATAAATAAAAACCCCACAAACCTTAATGAGCTGAGGCAGCATTGCAAAGAAGATATAGATGTTATAGAGAATAAAAAACCCAAGTTATTGCTGCTAACGGGGGTTTTACAAGCCTCTGAAGTGATATTGTGTTCTCAGAAACACTATTTCTGCATTTGGGATTAGTTTTAGTTAAATAAATGACTTGGTGTGATATGTCATCTATCGCTGTTCATGAGGTAGTAACCCAGTCTAACACCTGCCAAGTTACTCCCCCTACTTTTTACTGACACATTAAACTTATACATGGATTATATATAGATGGAGATTAAAAAAGAAAAATGTTATAAAGGTTTAAGAATTACAGTCAATTAAAACTTGTGCTATGCAGATTTAATGAACAGTTAATCCAGGTCTTGTCACAGAGACATTTAAAAGACATTAGAATTGAAAGAAATGTGACTGTAAGATTGAGGAAAGTCCAGAAGCTTCAATTCTCTGCAGATATTTTAATGCACAAGCATTTAAACTTTAACACAGCAGCTGCACATTTCTGTTTTTACAACAGAAAATCTTTAGGAAAATGGTTTTCTGATGGCAAAAATATAATAAATAAATAAGATGTAAAGATCTGAACGAATGCCTTCCTGGTGCTTGTTGCATTGATGTTTTGGAGAGCTTTGGTTTCTCTGATAAAATGTGCCCATGGGAAGAGGACACTTCACGCCATAAAAAAGCTATTAGCCCAGCCTTTCTGCAGCGTGCTCCAGCTCGGGGCTTTGTCCGTCATTAATGTGGTTTCATGTGGTCTGCTGCACCTCCATTCCAGGCAGTAATAGCTCGTCATGTGACTTTTTTCTGCCTCCTTTCCTGCATGTTGAGATGTTTTAACTGTTGCTGGAATACGTCAAGTCTCCTCTTGTTTTTTGGGGGACATTTTTTCCTTTATTTGATGGGAGCAGTGGAGCGCTGATGGCAAACGTAGCGAGAGAGGGAAAGACATGCAGCAAAGGTCAGCTGACAGACCCGAGCTGCGAACGTTGCGATTACACAGTCGGCATCTGAGACCCTCGGGCCGTCAGGGTGACCCATTTGTATCACTCCGACTGTCAGCCTGAGCTTCAAAGACCACCAGAATGAAACTGAACAGCTCTCCTCCAAGATATTGTGCGTCATTTCCCATAAAGTTTGTGGGCTTATCTTGATGTTGGTGTCATGTTTCATGAAGACACTTCTGCTTTTTCACTCCAATTAATTTTACTTTTAGAAATGCTGCATGTGCAACATTTCAGCCCTCCTTCAACCCATATTTACTTCAAACAGTCTTAAATACTCTGTATTATTCTAGATTTCACTCCTGAAATCTGTCACTTCTCTGCTGAACTGGAACCCAGTTCCCTCATCTCCTCCAATCCTCTTTTGATGAAACACAAACCTGAAATCAGATTTTTTAAAACCTGCAGTAAAGTCTTACACCTGAGATACATATAGATTTTTACACCCAAAGCTGCGACATATCAAAGTTTGAACAGTAAATCTTTCCAGCTCTATGTTCTCATTCTTCCTCGCAGCACTTCAAAGACGCTCTGGCGACGAGGAAACCGTAAGATGAAGCAAATCGGGTGTTACTGAGTCCCATTCTGCCTTCAAACAGGCTTCAAGCTGTGCCAAAGTCCCCGGGTCTTGTTGAGTTTTTCTTCCAAAGTTTTCCACACATCCTCTACAGGAGACAAGTCCGGCCTGTAGGTGGATCACGTCTGTGCTCCCGTACTTCTACCCGATCCTGGTACCTGTTTGCATTGTCTGAATGAACGAGGCATGGCTGGTGGTCTGGAAGGCAGCATTTGTGAATGAATGAATGAAATTTGTTTATAAAGCACTTTTCATACAAGAGTAGCACAAAGTGCTTTACATATTAAAATCAGCAACATTTAAAAAAAAAAAAAAACAGACCCCGGCTGCCAGGGGCCCACACCACAACCATAGGATTGACGAGCAGGACCCCTCAGCCACCCCGAGAAGAGGGCTCCCCAATGGCAAACCCCCACTGACTGAAAAGCAAAGCTCCCAGCATGGGGCCCCCCCCATGAGGAAAACACTGAGTTGATGTTAAAAGAGTAAATCAAACGAACGTCAATAAGAACAAATGGGAACTATAAGCAGTAAAAAATGGACAAAAGAGGAACAAAAACAGCTAAGACGACTGGTAAAATCAAAACCATAATAACACGGTTAAAAATAAATGAATAAGTAAATCAATGAATAAAACAATCAAAAATACAAATGACAAATTCATTAAATGCTGTATTATAAAGGTAGAGCTTAAGCCAAATGCTTCTTCACCAACCACCACAGAGCCTGGCTGTCAGATTCTTCCTGGAAATAGTCTGAATGATCCTGATGTGTGTCTGGCACAGTGTTAGGAACATTATTTTAAAGGAATAGTTCACCCACAGAATGATTTTACTTTATTTTCCACTTAACCTCATGGTGAGCAAGAGACTCGAATCTTTTAACATCTCAAATGCACCTTTAACCAATCTGCTTGGTGGTCAGAAACAATGAAATGATCTATGGACACTTTCAACAGCCTATAATCCATCAGAAAGAAAACAGAATGTATTGTAGGCTATATTATTAATATAAAAAGTGATAAGGTTCATTGTTTTATGAATGACACTTGATAGAACCTGTAACCTTGATTTCAGTTTTTAGTGCTTACTTACCTAAATTCAAACTTCTTCTTTTTTGTAAAATAACTGACTAAAACTAGATTAAAACCTGTGAATTTCGTAGACTAAAACTATCAGATACAGAAAAATGTGACTAAAACTAATAAATATTTTCGTCAGAAAGACTAAAACTCAGATAGCTGCGGAAAACTACTCTGGTTCTTGGACTGGGTAAACTACACGTATCCAGCCGCAACTCTGCAACCATCTTGTTTCGTTTTAGCTCAGGATGAAGCTGCATTAGCCTCCGCCTTCGCTGGAAAGCAGAGCTGCTATTCACTCGTGTTTTTCTCCTTGTTGCATCAAGTGCTGGCTTTACTGCAGCTTTCTGTGAAATAGTCCTCGTTCGTTCCGCAGGAACAGCAGGTGGAAGTCATTTTAGGTACTTTGCTGTGCTGTAGCAGTGGTAGAAGACGGGTGGGGGGGGTGATCTTTATCAGAAGTATAATAATTTCAAATATGTGCCTTCACTTTAGCACCACATGCTTGTTCGGATCATTTTATAATTACAAAAGAAAAAGGTAAAATTGCAACAAAGGTAAGATTAGCTTTAAATTAAGCACATGAGACATGTTCTTGGTACCTGCTGTTGAATTATTATAATTATTCGTATTTTTTGTATACTTTGTGATTTGCAGCAGTATCTAGAAGCACAATAACACATGCAACAATAAAGAAAGACACTTTTCATACATATGAAAGGAAAATAACTATTTCATTTCTATAAAATGAGACTTAGTGGAACTGTTGGTACGTCTGCATCAGTTGTGTGTGTGTTGGCTGTATTTACCTCACGCTGCCATCCTCCCTGCAGTGCAGCTGCAGGTTTACACTCTTCATATTACGGTTTTATCAAGCCGATGACAATAGACGCGCTGCATGATGGTGGCTGCAGGGCGGCTGTAATCGGAATGGACAAGGTCAAGTGCGGCACTCCCAGTTCTGAAAAGAGCCTGGTGAGCTTTTCTTCTGCTCTAACTATGATGCCAACACAAGCTGACATCTGTTGATATAACACTGGGGCTGCACTTCCAGGCAGCTGCTGGGCGATACTGGGGCAGTCGCGTGTCACGCCTCACTTACCCAAAAATGGGCTGTTTGTCTACGTAGCAGGAAAACATCTGCGGGGGTCTCAGGTGAGCAGAGGCGGGTTCTGCTCCGGCCAACGTGGGCAAACACCCAGAGGACTAAGAGGGAAAAATCCAATATTCGGATACACACACACACACACGTTTGTTTTTATATCCCCGTGGGGTATATCAATTGACTTAATGCATTCCCTAGCCCCTTACCCTAAACCCAACGCCCATAACTGATGCCTAAACCTAACCCTTGCCCTAATCCTAACCAAAACCTAATTGTAACTTAATCTCTAAAACCTAATCTTGACCCTCAAAATGGGGTTTGGACCCGTGGGGACCTGGAAAATGTCCCCACAAGGGCAAGATGTCCCCATGGTGATGGTAAAAATTCAGAACATGGTCCCCACAATGTTGCAAAAACGCGTCCACACCAAGGGGCAAACTCCGCCTCAGAACAGTGAAGCTCGCTAGCTTGTTGGAAATAGTGTAATCCTCCCTTCATCCGCTAGGGGCTGGCTCCAAGAGCGAGCAAATCCCCATAGACTCCCATGTTAAAAACGCCAACTTCACAGCAGAAATAAACAGGTTTACAGCCTGGTTCAAAAAATCATTTTAGGTTTATTAGGTCAAGTTTACCTTCATGTCAACTGTGAGGGGGGTGAATTTTTTTATAACTCATTCGTTTAGATGTTATTTATTCTTCAAATTACACATAATTAAGGGCGTGTCCTTATGACAGACCGGAAGCTCCGCCTGCCGACCGGAGGCTCCTAGTTAGCTCCTTCTTTGCTCTTAATAAGGTCTCAGTTTGTTACAGAGTCGCACAACGGCGGTGTTTAGTCAGCGAATTGCAAGTCTAAGCATGTCTTACCTTAACCATGCCGCTTAGGGGGCTTATCTTTGTTAGCTCCTCTTAGTTTCGTGTTAGCTCAGTTAGCGTTTAGCCCACAGTACGTCAGCTGTCAATCATTTGCCCCGCGGCCGCGCTGTGCCCATTTTAGGATTTTCCTGGAGTGACGACGTACGTGACACGGCAAGATGGCGACGGTAAGACACGCCCAACTGGCTTCACATATCTCTATTCAGAAGAGACCGGAAGCTACGTCCAGTAATTATATACAGTCTATGGTCCACACACACACACAGACACACCAGCCACTTTATTAGGTTCACCAGTCCAACTGATCAAATAGCACAAATTTCTAATCATCCAATCACATGGCAGCAACTCGATGCATTTAGGCATGTAGACATGGTGAAGATGATCTGCTGCAGTTCAAACCAGCATCAGAATGGGGAAGAAAGGTGATTTACGTGACTTTGAACGTGGCATGGTTGTTGGTCTGAGTATTTCAGAAACTGCTTGGGATTTTCCTGCACAACCATCTCTAGGGTTTACAGAGAATGGTCAGAAAAAGAGAAAATATCCAGTGAGCAGCAGTTCTGTGGGAGCAAATGCCTTGTTGATGCCAGAGGTCAGAGGAGAATGGCCAGACTGGTTCCAGCTGATAGAAAGGCAACAGGAACTCAAATAAGCACTTGTTACAACTGAAGTCTGCAGAAGAGCATCTCTGAATGCAGAACACATCCAACCTGGAAGCAGATGGGCTACAGCAGCAGAAGACCACACCGGGTCCCACTCCTGTCAGCTAACTGAAAGATACCAAAACATCATCATCATCACTAACAGTAGCAGCATCATCACGATATTAATAGGCTACCACCATCATGTGATGCAGAAGCTACAATCTGGCTGCTTTCAAACATCATTTCATTCCTTAAAACTCTTAGAAGTGAAAACAAATTGTACATTTTGTATCTGTTCAGCGGTATCACGTTTTCTGTTTTCAGTTTTCCTGAACTAACAACTGTTTTCACTTGAGTCATGTTAAAATGAGACTGTTAATGTGTGTTGGTGTTGGATGCAGAGCCAGAACTGCTCCTGCAGGTGTGGTTTCTGCAGAGATCTCAGGTCCAGAAATGCGTCTCCTGAGAAGTATCTGTGCGGATAGGAGTTCACATGCAGCAGGGCTCCCTGGCCCGGCACTGTCTCAGCATCTGGGGCATTTCATTCCACTAGCGGTGATGTGAAGTTCGTATAAACAGCTCTTCATGTTTACAGACTTTCACTGTGACAAGGTTTAAGATAAGGCTTTAGAAGAGGTACACAGGGGTCTAATATTTCACTGTCAGGATGATTAGTATTCTGAGGAAAGGCGGTATGATGCATAGCCTTAATAAATTTGCATTATTTATTAGTACTCCACAAACTTACAGTGGGAAGCTCCTGCACTTTTTCCTTCTTTACTGTGAGAGAAAGGCCTCCTGAGGAGTTCCTCTCAAGAAGAAACTTTTCTGCTTGCAACTCTGAAAAACGTTAAAGTGCTGTCTCTTCAAAAATCAGCCGGTGAGGATGCTGTTGTCCAAAAGGGTGAACTTAATTGACAACCAGTAGATCAGAGACTCTGCCATATTGCTGAAAGGTTGAGAATTTCCTCCAGCAACATAATCAATCTTGTTTCTGCAAGTCATAACCAATGAGACGCTCACCTTGTATGAATGCATGAATGCAAATGATTAGACATGACCACAGGCTCATCACCTGAGGAAAAACTTATCTCTTTTCACCGGCCACAGCAGCTTTTCTTTAATGGATGTTTCTTTTTAATAGCTGTTAGACAAGTTTACATTTTGTTGGCAAAGAGGTTGTTTTTTTTTCCTCTCTTTAAACTAGAAATTGATTGAGAGGTATTCAGTATACAGACATTTACCGCTATATACAGTCGTTCTACAAATTATCCATACCCTCCAATTAAAGAAGGAAAAAATCAGCTGTCAGTAAAATTAGTTGAAATTGACTAAAGTAATGATAAATAAGAATTCTATGAAAATCATGAATTTGATTTTAAATTGTGGTTTGAAAGAAATATTGAAAACAAACACGCAAAAATACACTGCAATCAGGTGTTTTCTCTAATGTTCAAAGAGATTTCTGCATATGTTGACAGGTACTTTGGTTCACTTTGGTTTCATTTATTTGTTGTTTTTTATCATTATTATATCCAACCGCAATTCAAAATTTATATTTTATTTAATTAAATTATAATTTTGTAAATTTTTATTTATCATTAGTTTCTTTAGTTTTTTGTTATTTTAATTACTATTGTGAATTTAGTCTTTTCTTTAATTGGAGGGTATGAATAACTTTGAGGACGACTGTGGATAACTTTGGCATGAATGACACTGAGCTCTACTTGTGCAAAAACAAGCTGTATTTACTTATAATGCAAGGAATTTGGCACATATCATCTCTTCCCGAACCACAAAAAACACCTCATCCTGCCTTGCAACGCATTAAATCTTAACATGCCCAGAGGGAAGATCTGGGCTGCTTTTTTGGTCTAATTCTCCCAGATTTGGACTCCGCGGGTCATGATGGATACCACGGCACAACACAATCATATTCTAAACCTGTGGAAAATGGGAATGAAACATGAGAAGGCATCAATAAGCACAAAAGCAGCCTATTTTAGTCAGGCATTCTCGTTTCCCTGCACGGCCTCTGCATTGCAGGACCCCATTGAGCTGCCGCTGGGTTTGAATAAACAAGCAGGATGGTGGTTCTTTATAATGACTTTTCTCTCAGGAGATTACGAGCAGACCCTCCACTGCGACGCTATGTTAAGAAAAGCTTTTCTACCGGAGAATCAGATACATCTGGGATGTTTTGTTTTGGTTTTTTTTTTTGGGGGGGGGCGGGTTGTTTATTTAAACAAAGAGGTATTAAAACTAATTATGCCAGCGAGATAAACATAATTAGCACAGCATGAAACTCCAATGCCTTTCGCCGTGAATTCTCCACCACTAATTATCTTGGTACGGTTCAACAGTCCCTGTAAAGATCCATGCCTATTTCACTTAACCACACTTTATTAACACTCCAGCAGTCATCACTGAGCTGTATCATGAGAAACATCCGCCTTAAAAGCCACGGAACTTCAGTCGGCAGAAAAAGTTTCCAGTCTTTACTTTCTCTTTACTGCTGCGACCCCAGAAGATGCAGGAACTTCAAGCAGTAGTACACCTGACATCATTTTTGTCATGTTTCACTTATACCTGGCTGCCTTTCAGACCTCGCTCTCCTACTGTCAGCAGTGACAGCCAACAACATTCCCGCAGAGGGAAGTCGACTCAAATCTATTTATAAGTTGCTTTAAACAAGCTGATTTGTCAGAGAAGCGGAGACGATGATGGAGAGTGAAAGAAGCCAGAAAGGAAGCATCATAAAGAGGAAAGAAAGAAAAAAGTGTCTTCTGATTTAATGGCCGCTGTTACTGCATCCGTTTTGCAGGTCCGTGGGAATTCATTTAACATAATCATCTTCTTTTGCTCAGGTTGCAGATAATCTTATAAAAGAAACTTTTTTTGAGTATGAGCATTGTGGAAAGTTTTGACCATAAACAGCAGCTTTTGATTTAATAGCAATAAGCTTACACAAGAGGGGCGAAATAGTCACAGCTTTGTGTTGATTTAACCCCTGAAATGTTCCTGAATCCAAACAATCTTCTGCTTCCCAAGAATACACCTCACCTGAGTGGAAACAAGTAGGGTGGTGATCTCTGCAGAGAGTGTAGCTGAAGCACAGCAGAGAGGGACAGAATGGCACCTGCAACTTGCTCCCATTTACGCTAGCTCCACCATATTCTCAACTCTTCAGCTTTAAAGTAACACAATGTGGAATTTCGCTGCTGTAAATCCATCATCAGATGCTCCAGCACACTGCAAAAACTCAAATCTTGCCAAATATATTTCTCATTTTTTGTCAAAATATCTCATCACACTCAAAATCACCTTAAGAGAAACATTTCAGTGAGGGACCCTTTTTTAGACAAATGCATCTTATTTCAAGAAATCGTATCAAGAAAATTTAACTTGTTCTGTTGGCAGATTTTTATTTATTTATTACAGATAATAAAAAATAAAATCTTGGCCACTCTTGAAATAAGTTTTTAAAAAAAGATTAATTTTTTTTTTGCTTCTAATAAGCAAAAAAAAAAAGAAAAGATAAAATTGCCACAGAACAAGTGAAATTGTCTAGATTAGATTTCTTGAAATAAGATGCATTTGTCTTAAAACAAGTTCCCTCACTGAAATGTTTCTCTTAAGTTGATTTAGTTTTTGCAGTGCAAACATGATATGAGAGAAAAAAAGGATTTTAACACACAATGTTGAGTTTTAAAGCATACACAACTGTCTCTGCATATTTCCTAATCAGGAAGTTCAAAATAACAAGAAGTGACAGAAATTTCCCTGAAATAACCATCGTTTTCCAGAGGATGTGGTTTGCTGTGCTGTTGAACTGGGCTGGAATCTCAGTGTTCGTATTTCCTGGTGCTCGTATAACTATGAGCACCAAGAAGTACTAAGTCACACAGCAAATACTTTTCATTCTGAGATACAGATCTATAAATACTTCCAAAGATTAGTGAGGAGGGAGGAAACAGGAACTGAAACAAGACGACTAATCACCAAAACAGCTGTAATCTGCCTAAAAATGACATCAATGTTAAGATGCTTCCAGGTTTGAACACGCTGCCTGGTTTTACAATGGGAGAGCAAACAAATACCAAATTTGTAAAGAAAAGAAATAAATGAATTTGAAATCCAAAACAAGTTTTGGAATTTCACCACAACTTGACGTCTTGGCTAAAGTTCAGTAAATGGTGGCCAGTTGCATTTGCTTTGAATTGTTAGATTAAATGTATTATAAAAACCTAGAAAGCATGAACACTGTGTAATGAAGTTATTCATTTTTCTCACATACAGGCTGAAACGTTTGTATTTAAAGTTATACTGCAGGTTACTAACATACTTTTACATTCAAACAAAGACATTAGTTCCCATTAAAAAAAGAATGAATAAAAAAGAAGTTACCCCAAATAATATGACTGGGATAAATAAACCTGCTTTAATATTTTTATAACACATGGATTGCTTTCTTCATTGCTAGTGTTTCTGCAAAGTTTAGTAAACCAACAAAATACTCATGAACCAAAACTGAGCTCTTACACACACACACACACGTTTGTTTTTATATCCCCGTGGGGTACATCCATTGACATAATGCGTTCCCTAGCCCCTTACCCTAAACCCAACGCCCATAACTGATTGCCTAAACCTAACCCTTGTCCTAACCCTAACCAAAACCTAATTGTTACTTAATTTCTAAAACCTAATCTTGACCCTCAAAACTGGGTTTGTACCCATGGGGACCGGGACAATGTCCCCACGAGGGCAAGACGTCCCCACGGTGATGGTAAAAATGCGGAACATGGTCCCCACTAAGTTTGAAAAACACGCCCACACACACAGAAAAGTATATTTTCAATGCACCACATAGGTTTATTTTGCTCTGGAAGACCTAAAGATGAATTTTAATACAAGACTCCATCTTACTGTTGTTACTCCAGGTACCATAATTCTGAATGAACATGAACAAAAAACATTTTTTTTAACTAAGTAAAGGTCATTTTGGGGGGTAATTGACTAATAAATGATTTTATTGTCAAAGAACAACCAAACTAATACTACATTAGTATTTAAAATGCCCTAAAAATGTTTATTACAAGGTCTCAGTAGCATTTCAAAGCAATATCTTCAGTTTACCTCTCCAGTGTGTACTACAGTACACCAGTGGGATTGTTACCTCGGTGTCTCTGTTGTTCCTGAATGGAGGACAAAAACATTAGAAGAGCTGTTTTCAGCGACCTGTGGTGTGATAGTACAAGTCTAGCTGGAGCTAAGGATCAGCGGTTTGAATATAAATGTCAACAGCAGATAATGGCAGTGAAATAAAGCTTGTTCTCTGTCAGCAGGCTTTAGTCATCTAGTTTAAAAAGATGATTCACGCTCGCCGTCTGCCTTGTTTTGTTCCATTGTACTGGCCGAAGAAAAACACAAAACATCATTCAGAGACAATGACTGGATCCCGCAGTAAATAAACTAGATTTCACTGAGTTAAAAAGTTATCTAAAAAGCAGAGAGAAGGAGGAAGTTTACTGTGAAACAATCATAGCGGTGGTTTCTGTTACGATCCATGACGACACCGTCGCTGCTGCCTGGTTTGGGTTAGCAGGATCTAAACGTGGCTGGTGTTTGAAAAGGATCTAGTTTGAGACAAAACAGCTCGTTTTTCATGAGGTGACAGCTCTGCTTCTCATGCAGTTGCTTCCATGACAACTGCAGGTTAAAGGTGCATTGCACCGTACCGTACTGCCTTCTGCTGCTTATCCGAGATCGGGTCTCGGGTCAGCTGCCTAAGCAGGGAAGCCCAGACTTCCCTCATCCCGGCCACAGCTGCCAGCTCATCCGGGGGAATCTGAGGAGTTCCCAGGCCAGCCGGGAGACGTCCCTCCAGCGTGTCCTGGGTCTTCCCCGGGGTCTGGTCCCGGTGGGACGTGCCTGGATCACCAGGGAGGCGTCCAGGAGGCGTCCTAACCAGATGCCCGAGCCTCCTCATCTGGCTCCTCTCTATACGGAGGAGCAGCGGCTCTACTTTGAGGGTGACCGAGCTCCTCCCCCTATCTCTAAGGGAGAGCCCGGCCACCCTGCGGAGGAAACTCATTTCGGCCGCTTGTACCCGCGATCTCGTTCTTTCGGTCATGACCCACAGCTGGTGACCATAGGAGAGGGTAGGAACGTAGATCAACCGGTAAATCAAGAGCTTCGCCTTCTGGCTCAGCTCCTTCTTCACCACCACAGACTGATGCAGAGCCTTCATCACTGCAGACGCCGCACCGATCCGTCTGTCCATCTCCATCCTTCCCTCACTCCTGAGCAAGACCCGAGATACCTGAACTCCTTCACTTGGGGCAGGACCTCACCCCGACCCGGAAAGGACACTCCACCCTCTTCTGGGTGAGGACCATGGTTTCGGATTTGGAGGTGCTGATCTTCATCCCGGCCGCTTCACACTCGGCTGCAGAACGCTCCAGCGAGAGCCGGAGATCACGGCCCGATGACGCCAACAGAACCACGTCATCTGCAAACAGCAGAAACCCGATCCTGAGGCCGTTGCACAAGTTTAAATTCTAAACACTTTTCTTTCCTCCGCACAATCTCACAGTTGCCTGTTGTGTAGAATGAGCTGATCTCTCTTCACTGCCATTGTCTCTATCGTACTGTTTCTGCATGCTCAATGTGAGAGTTTCGGGTACGAATCCTCAGGGTAGGCATGTGGGGTAAGAGCGGTGCACGTGTTCGTTCGCCTGGGTTGCCAGTGCTGTGTATTCCGCCACCATTAGCGCATCATCAAGACAACACTGATGACTGCTGCTAATAGACGGAAAACAAGAGACCGTCATCAAGGTTCTTTCAAACCCCAACTCTGACTCCACGTATGACAAAGAAAAGAAAAGTTTTGTCTTGTATAACAAAAAGGGCCAAACGGGAGTCTGACCAGTGCTGGAGTAAGACAAGAGTCAGGGAGCAACGAAGGGAGCTCTGATCTGCTCTGGGAATAAAACGGACCTGCAGTTGGCTTTCTTCTTGCTAAAAAGGTAAATGTGATATATATGATGGAAATAAGGATACATAATTTTACAATGCTAAGTTTTAGCATGTAAATGTAGCAGTATGGCAGCCGTATGACTCTTTCCGGGAAGAGAAACACTGGTCTCTTTTATTGGCTACAGTAGTTACATTTAGTGGATTCAGTAATTTCCTAACAAGGTAATCGTGGTGTCAGTCGGTGAATTTGGATGTTTCATCTACAGGCCAGCGTTAGCCTGTTGGGATGTCCCAATACCAATGCCAGTATTGGTACTCGCTTTGATACTGGCCTATTTTGCTGTACTTGTACTCGTCAAATACTCGCTCATGACAGCACCGTGAACAACTTACAGATTTATGACTTTATTATCTCGGTAGTCAATCTGCCTCTAACTGTGGGCTCAGACTGAGTTCAGCGCGGAGTTAAAGTAAACGCAGCTGAAGCAGCTCATGCGTGTGCACAGCATTGCCATCACTTCCACTTGTCACCAGAAGGGGCACACTTCTGGAAAAAAAGCTGGGACTTTCACTACACTCCTTTAAATATTCTTCTTTTCTGAGGGCAGTGGTGTCCAAAGTTGGTCCTCAAGGGCCGCTGTCCCACAGGTTTTCTTTCCATCCGTGCTCCAACACACCTGACACGATTAAATGAATCTAACAAAGTTCTTGCAAAGTTCTGTACAATGACTCATTAATTTGAGTCAGGTGTGTTGGAGCAGGGGGGGCAAGGAAAACCGGCAGGACTGTGGCCCTCGAGAACCGGAGCTGGACACCCTTGTCTTAGGGGCAGGAAGTGGTGGAGTCAAACCCTTTTTTAATTGTAGCTTTAGCTACTTTTCATTAATATCACCAGCCAGTAAGGCGACCGGGACCTGAACTGGGAAGGTTTATTATTTCTGTACTATCGCAGAAGTTTCTATCCCATCAAAATGAACCTGAAGCAGTTCTTTCAAGGTAAACTCCTCCACCCCTTATTTTAAAATAAGAGAATAAGATGGTGTGATCACGGCCAAAGGTTAAGGTGGACATAGAGTTTCTTTACCCATTCATTCACCCATTTTCTATAGCTGTTTAATCCTAATGAGGGTCAGGGTGGGGGGTTACATCATAGAGTCGAGGTCCACCCTGGATGGGACATTAGTTCATCACAGGAACTGGTTCACATTAGAGAAAATCCCTTCCAGGCTCAACGCTAATGGCATTAACATTGATGGAGGACATTAATGACGACGAGCAGAACCAGAAAGCCTGACTTCTAAAACCATCCAGAATTTCTCTCCCGACGGTCCACCAGTTCATCCTGAAAACAGGTTTTTATTTTTGCTTTGATATGAAATGAATGAAATGAATGAAATGAATGAAATGAAAAATACTTTATTCATCCCCGAAGGGAAATTCAGTATTGTAAAAGCTCACTTTTTTTTTTTTTTTTTTTTTTTTTTTTTTAAATAAACAAAAAGTCAGTTAGTCTTGTTCTTTAGGGTGATGGTTGCTGGCAGGAATGAATTCCTGTATCTCTCCGTCCTACAGCGAACTTGACGCAGCCTCCCACTGAACACACTCTGTTGATTCTTCACCGTGTTGTGGAGAGGATGGGAAGTGTCCTCCATCATCTTCATCAGCTTGTGAAGCATTCTTTTCTGAACAATCAGCTCCAGCCGCTCCAGAGTTATTCCCAGCACAGAACCAGCTTTCTTGATCAGCTTGTTTAGTTTCTTCAAGTCTCTGGTTCTGATGCTGCTGCCCCAGCAGATGGCTGCAAAGCTAATTGCACTTTCTACCACAGACTTATAGAAGATCTGCAACATCTTGTTGCAGACGTTAAATGATTTCAGCTTCCTTAAGAAGTAGAGTCTGCTCAGACCTTTCTTGTAGATGTAGTCAGTGTTGCATTTCCAGTCGAGTCTGTTGTCCAGCTGAACTCCAGGTATTTGTAGTTCTCTACCACCTCCACCTCCTCTTCCAGGATGTAGACAGGACTATGCTGCTTATTCTTGCTCCTCCTGAAGTCAACAATCATCTCTTTAGTCTTGCTGGTATTTAAGATGAGCTGATTGTTACTGCACCATTTCACAAACTGATTGACAAGTTCCCTGTATTCGGCTTCTTGTCCATCACTGATACACCCCACAACTGCAGAGTCATCAGAATATTTCTGCAGATGACAGGATCAGAGTTGTACTGGAGGTCTGAGGTGTACAGTGTAAAGAGGAATGGTGAGAGTACAGTTCCTTGTGGTGCTCCAGTGCTGCTGATCACCATCTCAGACACACAACCTTTCAGTCTCACAAACTGTGGTCTGTTTGTGAGGTAGTCGTAAATCCAGGTGGTTGTGGAGGGATCCACCTGGAAGTTATGGAGCTTCTGACATAGCAAAGCAGGCTGAATAGTATTAAATGCACTTGAAAAATCAAAGAACATGACCCTCAAAGTGCTGCCTGACTGGTCCAGATGAGAGTGGGCTCTCTGAAGCAAGAAGATGATGGCGTCTTCAACCCCAAGCCCATTACGATATGCGAACTGTAATGGGTCCTGAAAGGTGTTGACTTGCTTGTTGAGGTGAGCCAGTAAGAGTCTCTCCAGGACTTTCATGATGTGAGATGTCAGAGCAACTGGTCTGTAGTCATTTGGTTCAGCTGGTTGTGGTTTTTTAGGGACAGGAACAAGACAGGATGTTTTCCACAGCACAGGAACTCTGTTCTGTCTCAGGCTGGTGTTAAAAAGGTGCTGGAGAACCGGACATAGTTGTTCTGAGCAGGTCTTGAGAACTCTGGGACTGACACCATCTGGACCTGCAGCCTTGTTCCGGTTCAGTTTTTCTAGTTGTTTCTTGACCTGGTCACAGGAGACAGTCAGGCTGGAGGTGGAGGCAAAAGAGGTCTCAGGATGTCCTGATGTGGAGGGAGATGAGGCTGTGTTCAGGTCCATGGCTGAGGTGCAGGGTGACAGAGTGGAGGTGGGACAGGAAAGCTGTGGGCTCATGGAGGGTGTGTGGAATGTTGGGTTGTCGGCAGGGGAGGAACTGAACCTATTGAAGAACATGTTCAGTTCATTAGCTCTGTCCAGACCTCCGTCAGTCTGGTCCCCCTTTAACTTGAAGCCAGTGATTTTCTTCATTCCCGACCATACATCCCTCACGTTGTTCTGCTGGAGCTGCTCTCCAACTTCTTCCTGTCATCCTCCTTGCACTTCTTAGTCTGTGTTTTCAGTTGTTTTTGTGTGGTCTTCAGTAACTCCCTGTCTCCATCCCTGAAAACTTTCTTTTTGATGTTCAGCAGCTTTTTCAGGTCACTGGTGATCCAGGGTTTGTTATTGGGGAAGCACCTCACTGTTCTTGTTGGAACGATGTTGTCCACACAGAAGTTTATGTAATCTGTCACACACTCAGTCATGGTGTTGATGTCATCTCCATGAGGTTCACAGAGGACATTCCAGTCTGTGGCCTCAAAGCACCCTCTCAGAGCATCTTCAGCCTCAGTAGACCAGGTTTTAATCGTCCTCCTAATGACTGGTTGCTGCTGAACGATGGGCTTGTAGGTGGAGGTGAGAAGAACCAGATTATGATCAGATCTTCCTAGAGGAGGCAGGGCAGAGGAGCTGTATGCATTCTTTGTATTTGCATAAAATAAGTCCAACATCTTATTTTCTCTGGTGGAGCAGCTGACAAACTGCTGGAAAGTTGGCAACGTAGCAGAGAGGAGACGTTGTTGAAGTCTCCAGAGATCGCCATGAATGAGTTTGGATGCTGTGTTTGTAGTTTAGCCACGACGGAGCTGATGACATCACAGGCTGTCTCTGGTGCGGTACCTGGTATTATATAAACCGCTACCAGAATAACACAGGCAAACTCTCTGGGTGAATAATATGGACGGAAACTCACAGCTAACAGTTCAATGTCTCTTGTGCAGATCTTCTCCTTGACAGTGACGTGTCCTGGATGGCACCAACGCTGACTGACCAGCACTGCAATTCCGCCTCCCTTCCGCTTCCCGCTGAGCTGTTTATTTCGGTCTGCACGGACCGTCTTGAAGCCGTGTACAGACGCATTACAGTCCGGGATGTGTTCATGCAGCCATGTCTCGGTGAAACACATGATACTGCATTCTCTGTACTCTTTCTGAGACCTTGTTGGCACTTCGAGCTCGTCCATCTTGTTAGCTAGCGATCTCACGTTACCCATCACAACAGTTGGAAGAAACGGTTTAAATCTCCACCGTTTTTCTCTCTGCCTTACCCCTGCCCTGCATCCTCTTGTCTTTCTCCTTAACTCCACTGGGATTTGACGTGTTATTTCGCTGAAAATCTTGATTTGGGAGAGTTTTAACAGTTGATCACGGTGGTAAACAATTTTTCCGTTGCTATGGATACACATCATAACAAGCAGTGAAAAAAGCCAATATACGAGGAAAAATCTCCCGAATTGCACACCGTTCAAACCAGCATAAAAATCCTCCAAGAAAAACCTAATCTGACGAATAATGTCGATAAAAAAGACAACTATATTAGAAAAAAAAACACAAAAGTTAAGGGAGAGCTTTCACAAATTGCAGCTACCTAGCAGCGCATTCCAGAAGTAGTTTTATATAAAACCTGAGCGACATTCAGAACGTGACACAGCAGGAACCTGTTTGAGGGGGACCCTTTTTATTGCTGCACCGCTAAACATGCATGCAGCTGTGTTTTTGATCTTAAATGGTAAAACGGGTGGAGAAAGTTCAAAAGCTGCAGCAGACCCTAAAGCTGAACGTGAAGGCGTGTCTGTCTGGAGGAACGTTAGTGCAGTAGTTTTCAGTCCCGGTCCTCGGGGATCCCTGCTCTGCACGCTTTCAAGGCGTTCATACTTCAACAGACCTGACACAGATGAGTGGGTTGTTAGTGGACCTGCAGAGAACTTGATGAGCAGTTAATTGATCTGAATCAGGTGTGGTGGAGTTGGAAACCTGGAAAACATTAAAGGCAGGACTCCCCGAGGACCCAGGCCTCATCCGATCTTTTAAAAACCAAACAAGTTAATTACTGCAATGCTCTCCAACCGCGGTCAAAGACTTTGCTGAACCACATAGCCAGCCTTATATCAGAGGACTTTATAAAGACCTGGAAAAGACACCTGGAAGACCACCATCTCACACCAGCTCACATCTAAAGACAGTTTTTAGTCTCGTCACAGACTGGGATTTTACAAAGACTGGGAATCTTACAGGGTCACTATTTACATGACTACAGCTGGATTCTTTCAGCATTTTTTACCATCATGCAATTTGTTCTCATCATCATCCATCTTATTTTAAAGCACCTTATCAAAGCGCACAAAGACACTGTATAAAACCAGATAAAACATTAAAAACAGGAAGCTAAAACACTAAAACTGCAGAAGATAATCTGCTCTGTAACGAGATGCACGAGTTGCATGTCACAACTCTGTATTTCTAAGGCTCTGGTACCGCACATATGCGGGACCAGAGCCAATGGATCACCGCGAGCATCCGGGAATTTTCGCCAAATTCGTCACATCCGGTTAGGTAACAGGTGAAAACATCGCTTTGTTGCATAGGGGAGCCACTGAATTACCTGCTTCATTACTCGTCAATCTTCGTTTATTCTACTTTGGAAATACCGAGAAGTCCTGCTGTGTATGGCTGCCATAAACATATCTATCACACGGACAAGAGAATATGTTTGTTCCAGTTCCCAAAACAACAGAAAAAGTCCCGAACAACATGCTAAGTGGCTAGCTGCTATCAAGCCCATAAATGCTGACAGTTCACGCTGGAAACCATGGAAACATCTAACAATATGTTCGGATCACTTTGTGACTGATAAAAAAGCATATAATGTGGTCTCACTTTTTAAACCCTGTAGTTGTTTTTGCACAGATGATAGAAAACACCATTAAATCAGTGGATGTACAGAATCACAGCGCCGCCCGCTGTTCCCGTCTCCTCAGGACTGTTAACGATTACGTTCATCCAGATTACTGCCATCAATGTTCCCACATAAGAATAAAAGCATAAAAAGCGGCAGAAAGGCATTTGCAGCGTTATAAACATGCACAGTCATAACCAGTTACATACAGATGAGACTGACGGTAATTTATAGCTTTATCAATGAGAGTAAACTCCTGAGAAGTACATCAAAGAAATACCACCATTTCTTAAAAATCCGGGGAAAATTAATATTCTATAAAAAATAAATGGCTTGAACACGGGGCTTACCTGATGAAACCAAATACATCATGAGATCGGGAAACTGATCATCAGGCTGTTATGTACAGGTAGGTTCGTCTAACCAGGCTGTAGCAGCAGAAGATGGGCATCACTCAGTCCAACAGATACTAGTTTAGCTTCGTATCTTCTTCTAGCGTCGGCATTAAGACTTTCAGGAAAACTGGACGTCATTTCAATATTATTTCAAAGACAGACCGGCGGAGAAAAAAAATAAAAAGGGTGCAAAAGCAGTTTTTGAGGCTCATAGTCCATCAGACGCCGTTCAAATACGAAGCATGTTTTCACCGGGACCAGCTTCGTGGTCACGTGAATTCCAGGTTGTGACGTAGGCTCGCGCTGATCCATACTCAGAGTTGCAACATATGATGCAACTCTGAGTATTGACGGTTCTGAAGGTCGGCACCTGCTTCCTCTGCCGTCAGAGCTCATCCAGCTATTACTTGTTGATTGTGTTGCGTTGTTGCGACTTGCAGTAATATTACACGTGTTTGATATCATCACAAGCCCAAGATGAGGAAAAGACTGATATAAAACAGTGCAGATTACCATCCCAAACTTAATGATGGAGGCCGCAGGTAAAACTCCTGAGAAGATGTTCAGTCTTTAAGTCTACGACAGTGAAAATCGTTTGGTGTAGGCCCGGCATCAGCCATTATCCTGCTCTGGAGTATCAAGACTGTGTGAAACTACATCCTCCACATCCTCAAGTAAATCTGAAAAAGTCGGAGGACACTCAAGTCAGATTTCACATTTGCCAGAGGGACTGCCTGCAAAAATAGAAGCATGTGGTCAATCAAAACACCAAAACCATCACAATCCTCTCTGGATGGATGGAAAATGTGTTTAACATCCAGCCATGCATTAAAAAACACCATTAAACAATGTGAAACTGGCCCTTTAAAAGCTGTGCGACTATTTCAGGCTTTTTATGGCACAAAATGCTTTCACCTGTAAACAGGACTAAGAATATTCCTTTTATCGTATCACCTTGCACCAGAAGTGATAATGTAATATGATCTGAGATAGATACATGATTATATTTGTCCTGAAGTTGTCAGTTGTTGAAAGTTGGGGGTGTCTACGAGGCGGTTGTGAAACCACTGAGGGGATTTGCTGCATGTGCTGACATCGCCCACTTCCAGCTTCTGTGACTGTTGTGGCTCAGAGGCTGTGAGGAGAACGAGGAAGAGGGGGACAGAGGATGAAGGTGTGGGGAGTGTCGCCCGAGTGCTGCGATGCTGCTGCCTCAGCCTCGGGTGCCATTCTGAGCGTCAGCTTGATTAATGAGCCTTTAGCCGGCATGAGTCCGTCTCACGGGGGCAACACAGATCGATGCGGGATGAACTCTCTCTGGGAGGAACCCTGCTCGCAGCCCCTGTGGCTTCGTCCGAGCGCTCAGGTGATTGAAACATCCAAAGCTTGTTTGTTACTTCACACACTCACAGACGGCAGCTGGAAGAGTCCAAAGCTGAAGCAGCAGCTGGAGTTCCATCTCAGAAGATGAAATGAAAGGACGTGCTTCAGTTCGTGCTTTTACGGCAGACTGCCCTTCAGCTCAACCCTGGAAAACACGGAGCTCTTCAGGAGCACGTGAATGTCTTATCCAGGCCTTCACGCTGGATGAGTCCCTGCATGTCTTGAATATTTTTCCCTTCTCTGCTGCTTGTTTTAATACCCTTTCCTGAAAAGACAAACCACTAAATGTCTCATGGGGGTTTAATTGTTTTGGCCGGAGCACGAGTCTGTCTCCTGCCCAGATTTGGGACCAGTCGGGGTCAATAGCACAAAGTCAATATTTCTTTGTGCAGCAGAGAGAATGCCGGGATTTACGAGCCCACACTGGGAAAGGATTTTAAACGGGAGAATGATTGTTGCTATTGAACACTCATCTAAATGGGGAAATTTTATTCTGGCTATTTCAGGGACAGTAAATGGTGCCAGTGTTGTTCCTGCTACTGTAAAAGCTGTTTGGCTGCCAGCTTCGGTCCCCCCCCCCCCCCCCCAACAAATCCCTCACATTTATTTACAGTCATTTTCTGTGAGCTCATTTTTTCCATGCTCATACAAACTCAGAACATTAACAATTACAAAGTTTCTCAACTGTGAATGTATCATCATGAAAGTCAGCCAGAAAGAAAATTGTGCAACTTTTTTCTCTCTTTTTTCTCAGTTATGGTGATTTTATCTATTTGTGCGCATCTTTATCCTTAAAAACTGATTTGGGAACTGGTGCAGCGTTGTAACTAAATCCAGGCTCATGCACTCACTGGTAAACTCTGTTTATGATGAAAAAAGGCACACGTTGCTGTTAATTGCAAAGATGCTGTTAGAAATTTTTACATTTTAAGCATTTTTTTTGTTTCAGATTAGCTAAAATGATACCAAGTCAACAATAAATAAGAATAAGAATAAAAACAAGAATAAGCAGCATAGTCCTGTCTACATCCTGGAAGAGGAGGTGGAGGTGGTAGAGAACTACAAATACCTTGGAGTTCAGCTGGACAACAGACTTGATTGGAAATGCAACTGTGACTACATCTACAAGAAAGGTATGAGCAGACTCTTCTTCTTAAGGAAGCTAAAATCATTTAATGTCTGCAAAAAGATGTTGCATATCTTCTATAAGTCTGTGGTAGAAAGTGCAATTAGCTTTGCAGCCATCTGCTGGGGCAGCAGCATCAGAACCAGAGACTTGAAGAAACTAAACAAGCTGATCAAGAAAGCTGGTTCTGTGCTGGGGATAACTCTGGAGCCGCTGGAGCTGATCGTTCAAAAAAGAATGCTTCACAAGCTGATGAAGATAATGGAGGACACTTCCCATCCTCTCCACAACACGGTGAAGAATCAACAGAGTGTGTTCAGTGGGAGGCTGCGTCAAGTTCGCTGTAGGACGGAGAGATACAGGAATTCATTCCTGCCAGCAACCATCACCCTAAAGAACAAGACTAACTGACTTTTTGTTTATTTATAAAAAAAAAAAAAAAAAAAAAAAAAAAAAAAGTGAGCTTTTACAATACTGAATTTCCCTTCGGGGATGAATAAAGTATTTTTCATTTTCATTTCATTTCATAAAATTCTTATGATTACACAGCGATGGGCAAAACTGCTTTTTCTTGCAATGCTTCTTATTCATGAGGAAATCTGTTGTTCTAATATAGTTTGATATTTGCTCCCATTATTTTCATCAATCAATCAAAACTTAATGACTTCAATCTTACTTTTACTTTTAGAAAGTGCACTTTTAAGTAGACCAAAAGTAATATGAATGAACTGGGGGTTTTCAAAGAGGTAGCCCCTAAATCTTACAATATAGGATTTAAAAACATGATGGAATGTATTTCTTACAGTGTGTCACAAAGAAACCAGTACACACTCAAAAATAGAGGTACTTATTTGTACTTAAAAGGGTCCAAAGCTTGTTGCTGGGGGGTTCCTTTCTGAAAGACATTTCTGTACCTTCATGGTCTATTTTTGTACCTTATCAAGCTGTATGAGTTAATAAAGTACAATTAAACCAATTAAAATGATGAATAAAAGTCAATGAAATAGAGATTATGACAACAATCAAAGATGCTAATAATGAATGAGTAATTATTATATAAATATTAGACCAAACACATATATAATTATACATGTAATTATTACTATGATTCTACTATGAATCATAATACAATAACTATAATTATACTACTGTTTAGGAGGACTGTTATTTATAGTTATTGTACAAGCTACGCACATTTTTCAATGCTGCAGGTACCATTAGGGTAGAAATTATATTACTTTGGACCCTTTTTCATAGTATATAGGTACTTCTGGCCTCATAAAGACCAATATTGTACTTTTGATAGAACATTTGTAAAAAAAAAAAAAGTACCTACAGGTACAGAAATGTTCCTGTCTCGTACCTCTAGAGTGTCAAAACGTACTATGAATGTACTACTATTAAAGCATATTGTTTAAATATAGAGCCTAAATATACTTAAACTTCTAGTATAGTATAGTAAATCCCTAGTAAACTTCAAGTATATTTCTGTTAAGTACATAAACAGTAAACTGAAAGTATACTGTCTTATTTTAAGTTTTAAATTAGTATACTTACTATAAAGTGTACATAATACTTTTTGGTAAGGGTAAGACCTACAGGTGTTTAGTAAAAGATCTGACTGCTGCAGGTACTTTCACATGTTTAAAGGTACCTGCAGCTTAACTTTACCTTGACAAGCTGCATCGTACATCGGAAGGTGTGGCCCGCCGGAGAGACGCTCCTGATAGGCCACGCCCCCTGCTGCCTGGTGGTTGTTGCAGGAGAGACTTACATTTATGTTTCCTTCATGTTTCTTTATTTCTATGGCCTCCATGATCCATCAGTTGAGTTTGTAAATTACACCTCCTTCCAAGAGTCTCTTCACATGAAAAAAGACTTTTATAGCTGACAATGAAAAGCAATGTAAGACGATTGAACAAATAAAACATCCAAACAGTCATAAAAGGCCAATCAAAAGGTGAATAATACATTTTTGCAAAATATTAGAACAACAAGTCAAGACTTTAATATGTAAATATCAACTAAATGAGTGAATATCAACGAAAAGCTGAAGCAAAAATGTGGTTCTTCAGCCTAAATATGAATGTTTATGTCGTTCTTCTGTGTTAGTTGAATTGTTAAAACATATGAAGCTGTTTTCATCTCAGCTAGAGAAGGAGATCTGGTATCTCAACGGGACTTGTTCCTGGTAAAATAACAGAAATGCATAAATAAAATGAATAAATGAAAATCCGAGCAGCCTGAAAATGGCCTTGCTATTGTTGCTGCCTTCAAAAACAAATCCCTTCCTCATATTACATTTTCTTTTTTCCACATCTTCTTTCTCAGTTTCATTCACAGGTTCAGATGTGAGACTGATGTTGCTCGTGCTGTGACTGTAATAAGACCTCATAATACACTATGTTTTTATTAATGGAATTCATTTATCGGGCGATCGTGAGCTATTGATTTAAATTCATTTAATTTAATGAGTGTACTTGTAATAGCCTTCGGATGTTGCATCTGCTTCATTAGCGCTGCGGTTGGAGAACAGACGCTCGCTATCATTCCTCTCTCTGTTTTATATAACTGCGACTTAAACACTTCAGTTTCTGGCATCTCACCGTAAACAATTTTTATCACTGTAATTGGTGACTGTATTAAATTTCTGCATTTGTAACTGATTGTGCTTCATTAGTTTCAGTTATTAGCAGAAGTGTCCTTTTAAGTTGTAATAAGATCATTTATGTGGATGATCAGATTCTGTTTTATTCTGATTCTGGTATCATGACCTCCATGCCGCTCTGTGTTCATTTTCACTGAACCGCTTTAATCCCTTAAAATCCTTAAAGTTGTACTTCCATGGTCATTTCATTAATATTTCCGTGTTCTCCATTATTATTGAATGCATTCTGCATCGTTTCTGTTTAAAAAAAACCTTCTGGTATCTTTGTATCCAGCTGTATTTTATACTAGAAGAGAGGCTTGTGGTCCAACGGCAGCTTTTCCGGGTCCTTCTCATGAATTTCCGTCTGATTGGCTGCCTCCCATCAGTGTATGAAGGAAGCTCCGCCCTCCGCTCTTATTTCGCTACAGACAGGAAATAGAGCCGACAAACAAGTTTGTTCCGCCATGCTAACAAACAGTTAGCTAATTAGCTTCTCAACTCCGAAGCTACAGTCGTGCCGTCTTTACTTCTAGTGTGTAGTGGAGGGTTACCTGCCTTCCAATGGACAGATAGAAACCCCACGTGGGATACGCTATTTGCAATGTGACGTAGAAGTGCGAGGCTGTTCCCGATTCGCTCTTCTCTTCGTGTTGTTTCTCTGATGAGGAAGAACAGCCGACTGGGGAGGGAACGCAACGCTAGCAAGTCAGCATGTGTAAGTAAACAAGGGGAAACCCTCCGTATTTCAGAAGGAGCAAGTTAAACGGGTTTTCAGTGGAAGGAGGCCTTTAAATTTGAGGCTAAAACAGGTTTTTGTGGATAAAAGACTTGTTGTGGAGCAGTGATTTTACTGGCCCCTTTAATTTTACTGGTTTCTGTTCCAGTGTAATCTGCTTCTGGAGTCCAGTATGACTACAAAGACTTGCATTGGTGACTGGTCAGAAATAAGTGTTTACTGAATGTACATGATTGTAGCTTGGAATTACATTGTATGCTATTATAGTACCTAAATATTTGGATTTACATAATTTTGTCATGAAAATGTCCCCCCAAAAGGGTTGTTGTCCCCCTGTAACCAGCAGCTACTGGACCGGGTTGTCCACCAGGTTGTGATCCTTGAAGGTCCTAGAGATTATTTCTGGTGTCAAACCTTTTACAACAATCTGTGTCCATTTTCCAACAAACTGGGGTTTTATTCAAGCTGCAACCTCCGGTGGCCAACTGTGAGTCTACCTGGAAGAAGTCATTATTTGTAGTTCTCCCTTCATCCGCTAGGTGCTGCAAAACAGAGAAAATCACAGACTCCCATGTTAAAAAGATCAACTTCACAGCAGAAATAAACAAGTTTACAGCAGAATAAACATGTTTACAGCAGGAATAACCATGTTTATAGCAGAAATAAACCTGTTTACAGCAGAAACACATGTTTACAGCAGGAATAACCATGTTTATAGCAGAAATAAACCTGTTTACAGCAGAAAAACATGTTTACAGCAGGAATAACCATGTTTATAGCAGAAATAAACCTGTTTACAGCAGAAAAACATGTTTACAGCAGGAATAACCATGTTTATAGCAGAAATAAACCTGTTTACAGCAGGAATAAACATGTTTACAGCAGGAATAACCATGTTTATAGCAGGAATAAACCTGTTTACAGCAGAAAAAACATGTTTACAGCAGGAATAACCATGTTTATAGCAGAAATAAACCTGTTTACAGCAGAAAAACATGTTTACAGCAGGAATAACCATGTTTATAGCAGAAATAAACCTGTTTACAGCAGGAATAAACATGTTTACAGCAGGAATAACCATGTTTATAGCAGGAATAAACCTGTTTCCAGCAGAAAACATGTTTACAGCAGGAATAAACATGTTTACAGTAGAAAAAACATGTTTACAGCAGGAATAAACATGTTTACAGCAGAAATAAACATGTTTTCAGCAGAAATAAACCTGTTTACATCAGAAATAAACATGTTTACAGCAGGAATAACCATGTTTACAGCAGAAAAAAAACCTGTTTACATCAGAAATACACGTTTACAGCAGAAATAAACTTGTTTACAGCAGAATAAACATGTTTACAGCAGGAATAACCATGTTTACAGCAAAAATAAACATGTTTTCATGTTTTTCATGAACTGAGAGCCGAGGCCCCCTAGTTCCTTTATGTCTGAATGTGCCAAAAACAGCCTGGTTCCTGAAAAGGTTCTAGGAACTCCTGAAGGTTCCTACAGTCCGAAAGCGCCTATTGCTACTGTTTTACTGTGTTTCTGCAGGGTTGCATATGAATCAGTGTTCGCACTACTTAAAATCTGCACTTACAGCCACAGAAAACTGAACTGACTTGAAGTCTTTAGCAGCTCAGAGTGCTCAAAATTTCCCGTCCGGGGAAAACACCAGCACACGATTATCCGCACTGAACTTTTCCAACCTTGTCAATAATTCAGCATCTGATTTCTTATTGTCCCGGCATCCTGAGAGCGCTCGCACAACGCTGCTCGCTCTCGCAACAGCCATATTACATCCTGTTGACATCTCTATGAGCTGAATGCATATGTCAGTTTAGTGTTGCAAAAACACACACACACACACGCACACATACAGGTTTCCACTCAGCACTAATTAACCACACAGTTTGCTTCTGCCCACTTACATCAAAGTTACATATTCCTGAATTATATAATCCCTTTGCTAACTCATGGACCCCTTTGAAAAAAGCCCATGGCGTGGCCTCATAGTAAAGAATTAACTTTTAGCTTTATCCAGGTCAACAGCAGACAACATCCTCTTTTGGGGTCTGGGGGTGGAGGGGATAAATAAATAATCATGAAGCATATTTAGAGGCTTATTTCTGTGAAGTCTTTTGGGAGCATTTTATCAGTCTTTCCTGCTAACTCTCCTAAATTGAGTGCATTAAAGCAGTTATTTTCCTTCAGAGGAAAAGTGCAGAAGCTCTTCCATTCTTCAGAGAAAAGAGCATTATGTGCAGACGCCAAGCCTTCTGTCCCATCCTTTTAAAAAATGTAAGCCTTTTTTTTAACAACTGGAAAATGTTTTTGCAGTCTATGAGATAAGCTCTTATGAAAAATCACTGTTCTTCATCTATTTTCTGCAATAAATAGGGAACATTTGTCACAGTGAACAGGCCAATATAAAAATGTTCTTTTCATAAAACAAAACAGAGTTCTTGCAGCAGCCTGCTTAGCTGCAAGAAGCCGGAACGTCTTGTGTTTGTCTGTGTGTGCTTGAGGGATAACCAAACGCAGAGTTTGACCGAAAAAGGATGATGTGACTCGCAGCTTGTAACACACTGACACATTGTCAGAAACATAACGCTGAGTTTTAACTCTTAGAAATGAAAGTTTAAAGGCTTCTTTATGTTTCACTGCAGTGCAAATGTAATCTGCAGGATGTATATTCTCTCATCTGTTCACTCATTTATTCATTCATTCATCCATACATCCATTCATTTATTGACGGATTATCCATACATCTATCCATTTCTGTATTTTTTTTATCTTTATTCCTTTTTTTATCCATTTTAACCAGTTTTTCCTGCTAGATGCTGTTTCAGGAGGTTTTTGGAGCATAAAGTAATGTGTTGTAATTTTTAAGTTTTCAATAAGTTTCTATAGAAATGTTGTAATATTGCAATGTTGGGTCTTGTTGAAAGCAGAATTTCTGTATTTCTGCTCACACTGACTGAAACAAATGTAAACTATATTTAAGTATTTATTTGGTTGTTTAATTGTTTATTAATGCAACATGTAAGCCACAGACGAAAAGATAGGAACACAAGTATTTTCTGTACATTTAAGGTTGATATTTAGTCTATCCTCCGCATCTTTTTTAAGCTTTTTATATATATGTGTGTGTGTATATATGTATATATGTATTTATGTACAATAATCTAAAATTATTCATAACCTCCAATTAAAAATTAAAAATACTAAATTTATAAAAGTGATTCAAATAGCGAGAAACTGAGCAAAATAATACATGAAAATTTACATATTTGCAATTTAGTGAGACACATCGGAGCACCTTTCCCATAAACAGTGGACCAACATACCTGTCAACAGGTGCAGTCGTTGTTTTGAATATTACAGAAAACACCTGATTGCAGTGATCGTCTCAAAGCCTCGCTCAACAACATTTTAGCTTCAGAGCCCCATCATGCTTGTTTGTCTTATTTTTGTTTTAATATTTCTATTAAACCACATCTCAAAATCAATGTCATGATTTAAACTTATTTCACTGACAGCTGATTTTTTTTTTCCTCCTTTAATTGGAAAGCGAATCATTTTTGAAGACAACTGTATATTTTTATATACAGTATGTATGTGTGAATGGTTATATTGACAATAACATAAAAAAAAAGAAAAGAAATAAACAGACATATTAGAGCATATTGTTCATAAACAAGTGGCCCACCTGTGAGCAGGTGCAGAAATCTGGTTGGACGTTCCAGAAAACGTGATTGCAGTGATGCTACAAAGAGTTTCTCAGTTAAATTTTGGGTGAACTCCCCCCCCCCCCCCGTAGCCCTTGGCCTTAACCCTTCGTTTTATGCGTTCATGTGAAAGGGTAGTGATGTCCCAATTCTGGTTCAGACCGAGGCTGAGGGCGAGTGGTCGCGCTTTTTGGCCCTCGAAATGGAGATTTTCCAAGGGCACACTAGAAAACGAGCAGTATGTGATATTACCAAAATTCCCTGCGAAATATTGGCAAAAGGGCGAGGAAATGGTCAGCAGCAGCCAGAGAAACGTATAAATGTGAGTATTTTTTGTAAATAAAATATGAAAATTGCTATTTAAGGTCGCTGTAATGTATTAAAGACAGTTTTATTAGAAA
This sequence comes from Atherinomorus stipes, assembly GCA_023101725.1. Classification (NCBI taxonomy): domain Eukaryota; kingdom Metazoa; phylum Chordata; class Actinopteri; order Atheriniformes; family Atherinidae; genus Atherinomorus; species Atherinomorus stipes. The sequence goes on from JALJCO010003623.1 coordinate 58,240, forward strand.
TGTGAACAAAGTCGCTAGTTTTGTAACATTACGTGCAACTGATCATGTCTGAAAGGTAACATTAGCAAGTTTGAGTTGAAGGCGTCTTTTTTTCCTTTCATTTTTACGTTTTTTCAGCCAAAAGCCAAAGAAATAATCCAGTCGCCCAGGAAAGGGAGTTTATTGCTGCTGCATGCACCCTTTTTTCTTTTTCAACAAAACTTTATTGACAATTTAATGCTGTAGACGGCATTTCGAACTCTTCTGGAAACAGCCGTGATGTCGGTTTACTGCGCCACGGATGACTATTGGTGACGCCTGAGGATTTGGAAGTGTTGTCCCATTTCTTAGGGGAATGATTCAATCCCTGTTCGGGCCAAGGGGGAGGGCTAGGGGGAGGGATGAAAAGAGGAATTGGGCCTTTAGTTAATGCTTGTTTGCTTGTTTTATTCTTTGTTTGTTTTCAGTGTGATGATTTCCATAGTTTTTTATTTATTATTACTTTTTTCAATTTCAACTTATTTCACTGACAGTTTGTTTTCCACCTTTAATGACAGGGTATAAATAATTTTGAGGACGATTGTATATTCATTTATTCATTTGCCGCGCTTGAATGAGGTGTGACATCTTCTGAGGAAAATCATTTTCTCATTTCCCGTTCTCCTTTAATTCATACATCAGGAAGTATGTTTTATTTTATATGAATTGATGCAGACACCAGCCTCGTCTTACAGTCTGTTCTGACCTTTTTATCCTCCAGGAGATGAGATGAAAAGTATTTACAGACATCATTCCAATATTTTTGCAGGAAAAGGATCAAATGAATGGATGTGAGGTGGAGGCTGATGGTCGCTCCTCCTCCTTATTGTATCTTTAAATGAATTAGATGTCTACTTTGAATTGCTGTTGTATAAAACTGCATTGTACTGAATAGATTAAATAAAGATGCTGGACGTTTCTGTCCTGATGGAGAAGTCCAAACCAAAACCAAACGAGCACCGACTCAGGACCGTGGCAGGTAAAATCTGGAAGAGGCACAGCTCAGCTCCTGGATGTTTAATAAACTCCCTCCAGTCTGCTCTTTGTTGACAGCAGGAGCTGACGGAGGCGAGCGTGACATCAGATCTGAACCCAGCCAGTTCTGCGTCCTGCTGTTCACTCCAGTTTGCATACAGTCGTATTTAGCAGCTGAGCGGTTGGACTTGAGATTTCGCTGGCGAAGGCCAGCAAAAAGAGGCCCAGGTTGCAAATATCCAGTTATGATTAAAACATGCACATCCACTCTTGGTAATTGCAAAGCTGCTCTGCATGCAGATGGGGCCTCATAACTCTGAGCTCATGAATTGCTTCTAAGAGGCATCTGCATACATAAACTAAAGCTGCATGCACAATAGAAAAGATAATTAAACTTTCATCTCTTTGTGGTGCACAGAAGGCTATCGTTGCTGTTCGAGCACACAGACATCCCATTTCATTTTCACTGCTGGGAGTTTTGACTCCAGTCGGGTGGGGAAGGTGTCACATTCCGCGTGGCGTGTCCTTCTGGGCTCGTCTGGATGGGGAATCAGATGCATTAAAGTCAGACCTCGTGGCTGCATCTCTGGCTTCCTCACAGAGACTTCACAAGGAACCGAGGTGCTTTTATCCTTGCTTTGAGTATTCAAGAAAGAGAGGTTTGTCTGCATCAAATCCCGCCGTCCTCTGACCTCCAGTCAGACCACACAGACCTCTAATCAGCCAGAACCTGAAAGTATCTGAGTGGGTTTGCAAGACTTTAAAGATGAGATGGATATGAAAGCGTGTAATCACCAAATCAGAAACCAGATGCTAATAGCTTCATTAAAAGTGCTTCTGAAGTGAACAAAGCCGCTCCGTCATCGAACTGCGTTAACAGATACTTGAGACTGTGTCACTTACACACAACCCACTCAACACACACCCGCTCTGTTTGTGCTGCTGAGACAAACTTCATTTCTACTTTCATGAAAGCAAAAACCTTCAACAGAGAAACCGGCCTTTTGCCAGTTCGTGTTTGTGGGTTAGCTTTGTAACGACGCTTCTTGCCAATATTTCCCAAACTGTTCTGAATGGAACCACTTTTGTAAACATTTGTGGGATGAGCAGCAGAGTTTGTATGCAGGTTAAATCCAAGAAAAACTTACAAGAATGTGGAAGGAGCACACACAGCGTATGTGGTTGTGTTGCTCACATCCCACCAGAGTACAGCGGGGCTGATCAGGGCTGCAGCCCGGCCATCCATCCTCTCCACTGGTTGCAGAATCTTTCCACATTTCTGGTTGAGGCGCCACCTCAACCAGAAGCTGCAACCCGATGGGGGCAGCTGACCTTACAGTCCACCCGAGGAAGACAGAATCTGGTCTTTTCCTGTCCTTAACTGTCCTCTGTGTCCAGGTTCCAGTGCACGTTCGTCAGCACCTGGGGACCAGCACCAGACTCACAAACAGAATAAGCCTTAGACAGGAGCAAAAAATATGTGAATCCAATCCTGAGATATCAATCGGGGATATCAGTATGACTCAGGTTCCTTTTACCAAATTCTTAGGGGTTTAATTGATGAGAGGTTGTCATGGTGTATTAAGTATATTAAGCTTGTTAATATAGTAATAAAGTCTATGGGTATTATCAGAAAAATCAGTGGTTTTATATTTTTGAAAGTTTAAATGTAGAGTCCCCCCCCCCCCCCACACACACACACGTTTCTGTTGGTAAACAACAGTATTCAAACTGAGCGCTCCTCCCGTCAGGATAATGGCCGCCTCGTTCTTCAGCTTATTCTGCTTCAACGACTCCTTCAGAGCTCAGAAGCGGGTAAAAGCCAAACCTCTCTTTGGTACTTTGTGAAATCTCGCAAGATCTTTAGCACTGGTCCAACATGTCTAAAAATCCCTGTTATCCTGGAAGAACTTCATTTCCCAGCATTCCTTTCAGAGTCATGTGACTACAGTGCAGCTGCTGCTACAGACTGACTTGCTTTGAAGCTGCTGATAATATGCCTGGTTTTAAGTTACCAAGTTGTTAGAAACATTAGAATTAGACACATGTTAGCTAATACCTGCTAGTATCTGATATATGGTAGTATCTAATACCTGCTAGTACCTGATATATGGTAGTATCTAATACCTGCTAGTATCTGATATATGGTAGTATCTAATACCTGCTAGTATCTGATATATGGTAGTATCTTATACCTGCTAGTATCTGATATATGGTAGTATCTAATACCTGCTAGTACCTGATATATGGTAGTATCTAATACCTGCTAGTACCTGATATATGGTAGTATCTAATACCTGCTAGTATCTGATATATGGTAGTATCTAATACCTGCTAGTATCTGATATATGGTAGTATCTAATACCTGCTAGTACCTGATATATGGTAGTATCTAATACCTGCTAGTATCTGATATATGGTAGTATCTAATACCTGCTAGTATCTGATATATGGTAGTATCTTATACCTGCTAGTATCTGATATATGGTAGTATCTTATACCTGCTAGTATCTGATATATGGTAGTATCTTATACCTGCTAGTATCTGATATATGGTAGTATCTAATACCTGCTAGTATCTGATATATGGTAGTATCTAATACCTGCTAGTACCTGATATATGGTAGTATCTAATACCTGCTAGTATCTGATATATGGTAGTATCTGATACCTGCTAGTATCTGATATATGGTAGTATCTAATTTCTGCTAGTATCTGATATATGGTAGTATCTAATGCCTGCTAGTATCTGATATATGGTAGTATCTAATACCTGCTAGTATCTGATATATGGTAGTATCTAATTCCTGCTAGTATCTGATATATGGTAGTATCTAATGCCTGCTAGTACCTGATATATGGTAGTATCTAATACCTGCTAGTATCTGATATATGGTAGTATCTGATACCTGCTAGTATCTGATATATGGTAGTATCTAATTTCTGCTAGTATCTGATATATGGTAGTATCTAATGCCTGCTAGTATCTGATATATGGTAGTATCTAATACCTGCTAGTATCTGATATATGGTAGTATCTAATTCCTGCTAGTATCTGATATATGGTAGTATCTAATGCCTGCTAGTATCTGATATATGGTAGTATCTAATACCTGCTAGTATCTGATATATGGTAGTATCTAATACCTGCTAGTATCTGATATATGGTAGTATCTAATACCTGCTAGTATCTGATATATGATAGTATCTAATAACTGCTAGTATCTGATATATGGTAGTATCTAATACCTGCTAGTATCTGATATATGGTAGTATCTAATACCTGCTAGTATCTGATATATGATAGTATCTAATACCTGCTAGAATCTGATATATGGTAGTATCTAATACCTGCTAGTATCTAATACCTGCTAGTATCTGATATATGATAGTATCTAATACCTGCTAGTATCTGATATCTGGTAGTATCTGATACCTGCTAGTATCTGATATCTGGCAGCCAGATGTCCAACATGAACTCTTCTGGCTGTGTTAAGGAGATTTTGGGATCTAATATTGTTGTACTGTATCTCCAAAAATATAGGGATACAACGTGACAGTTGTCTGCATTGATCGGTATCGGTTGATAACGGATATCGGAAATAAAGTGTTGAACAATATCAGTACATCGGATATTGGTAAAAAAAAAAAAAAAAAAAGTCTTGGGGAAGTGTTCTTCATAACCCCTTATAGGGTTTTTTCGGTTAAGAGATGATCTCTTTTTCTTTTACTTCTCTGGCACTTTTTATTCTTGTTAAACTGAACCCATATTCTCAACTCTACTCATCCCACAAATGCTTTTTGCTCACAAATGTCGCTCCATTTAAAAAGGAGATAAACAGGCTTTGCAAAGGTATACGATTTATTCCCTAGAAGCATTAATACAATAAAGATATAATTCTTTTCTGTACTTTTTGTGCAGTTTGTACTCAAAGACAAGGTAAAAC
>JALJCO010003624.1:0-78081 GCA_023101725.1 Atherinomorus stipes
GGGTGTCTGCCTCCCCAACCTGAAGTGGTAACTGATTCCATAATAGGGGGGCTTGATAGCCAAACGCTCTGCCTCCCATTCTACTCTTAGAGACCCTTGGAACCACCAGCAGACCTGCAGTCTGAGAGCGAAGTGCTCTGCGTGGAATATCTGGAACTATGAGATCTCTAATATATAATGGAGCTTGGTCATGGAGAGCTTTATATGTGAGAAGAATAATTTTAAATTCTATCCTGGATTTAACAGGGAGCCAATGAAGAGAAGCTAGAACTGGAGAAATATGATCTCTCCTGCTGGTTCTAGTCAGAACCCTAGCTGCAGCATTCTGGATCAGCTGGAGACTTTTCAAGGCATATTTGGGGCAGCCCAAAAATAATGAATTACAGTAATCCAATCTGGAAGTAACAAAAGCATGGACTAGTTTTTCTGCATCGTCCTGAGATAGGATGTTCCTACTTTTAGCAATATTACGTAAGTGAAAGAAGGCGGTTCTAGAAACCTGTTTTACAGTGAGGAAAATAAGTATTTGAACACCCTGCGACTTTGCAAGTTCTCCCACTTAAAAATCGTGGAGGGGTCTCAAATTTTCATCTTAGGTGCATGTTCACTGTGAGAGGCATGATCTAAAAAAAAAAAAAATCCAGAAATCACAATGTATGATTTTTTAAATAATTTATTGGTATGTTACTGCTGCAAATAAGTATTTGAACTCCTGCCAATCAGCAAAAATTCTGGCCCTCAAAGACCCGTTAGTCCGCCTCTAAAAGGTCCACCTCCACTCCACTTATTATTCTAAATTATAAGCACCTGTTTGAGGTCGTTAGGTGCATAAAGACACCTGTCTACCCCACACAATCAGTGAGACTCCAACTACTAACATGGCTAAGACCAAAGAGCTGTCCAAAGACACCAGAGACAAAATAGTAGACCTTCACAAGGCTGGAAAGGGCTACGAGGAAATTGCCAAGCAGCTTGGTGAACAAAGATCAACTGTTGGAGCAATTATTCGAAAGTGGAAGAAGGTAAACATGACTGTCAATCTCCCTCAGACAGGGGCTCCATGTAAGATCTCACCCCGTGGTGTATCGATAATCCTAAGAAAGGTGAGGAATGAGCCCAGAACTACACGGGAGGAGCTGGTCAATAACCTGAAGAGAGCTGGCACCACTGTTTCCAAGGTTACTGTGGGTAATACACTGAGACGTCATGGTTTAAAGTCATGCATGGCACGAAAGGTTCCCCTGCTTAAATCAGCACACGTCCAGGCCCGTCTTAAGTCTGCTCATGACCATTTGGATGATCCAGAGGAGTCATGGGAGAAAGTGCTGTGGTCAGAGGAGACCAAAATAGAACATTTTCGTCTTAATTCCACTCGCCGTGTTTGGAGGACAAAGAATGATGAGTACCATCCCAAAAACACCATCCCTACTGTGAAGCATGGGGGTGGAAGCATCATGCTTTGGGGGTGTTTTTCTGCACATGGACAGGACGACTGCACTGTATTAAGGAGAGGATGACCGGAGCCATGTATTGTGAGATTCTGGGGAACAACCTCCATAAGAAGTGGCTCCATAAGAAGCATATCAAGGTTCTGGAGTGGCCTAGCCAGTCTCCAGACTTAAATCCTATAGAAAATCTTTGGAGGGAGCTCAAACTCTGTGTTTCTCAGCAACACTGTAGAAACCTGGCTGATCTAGAGAAGATGTGTGTGGAGGAATGGGCCAAAATCCCTGCTGCAGTGTGTGCAAACCTGGTGAGACACTACAGGAAACGTTTGATCTCTGTAATTACAAACAAAGGCTACTGTACCAAATATTGACATTGATTTTCACAGGTGTTCAAATACTACTGATACCATAACACACCAATAAATTATTATAAAATCATAGATTGTGATTTCTGAATTTTCATTTTTAGATCATGTCTCTCACAGTGGACATGCACCTAAGATGAAAATTTAAGACCCCTCCATGATTTCTAAGTGGGAGAACTTGTAAAGCTGCAAGGTGTTCAAATACTTATTTTCCTCACTGTATATGGAAGTTGAAAGACAAATCCTGGTCAACAATGTCTCCAAGATTCTTCACTGTAGTGCTGGAAGCCAAATTAATGCATCCAGATCAACGATAAAGCTAGATAATTTAGTCCTGAGTTTTTCAGATCCAAAGACTATAACCTCGGTTTTGTCTGAATTTGGAAGCAGAAAGTTCAGGGTCATCCAGGTCTTTATGTCACTAAGACATCTTTGTAATCTAACAAACTGATTTCATTAGGCTTCATAGATAAGTATATCTGAGTGTCGTCTGCATAACAATGAAAATTTATGCCATGTTGTCTGATGATATTACCCAAAGGAAGCATGTATAATGTGAAGAGAATTGGTCCAAGCACAGAACCCTGGGGAACTCCATGAGTTACTTTGGTGTGTGATGAAGACTCGTTGACATTAACAAACTGAAATCTATCAGATAAGTATGACTTGAAGTATGACTTGGTTTCTGTGAGACAAAATAAATCAACATGATGATCGCCAATCAGATCATTAACTGACAGAGATTTTGAAGGAAGGGATCTGATATTTAATAATCCACATTTAATAGTTTTATTTTTCTGTTTTTTTACGTTTATTGTTTTAATTTTTATTAGGTTATTGTGATTTACCTTAGAGGTGTTTTTGGATTTTATTCTAAGGGCCCGGGGACAGACACAGTCACTATGGGGGTGTGGGAGGGCGGCAGGTGGGAAACTGCAGAGAGGTGTGTAAGACTACAACTCTGCGTCCTGGTCTCAACCCTGGATTGTCAATGGTTTGACTGACTAACAAAATCGTCCAGATTCCTGAAATGAGAGCTGCTCCGTCCAAAGTAGGACGGATGCCGTCTCTCCTAATAAGACCAGGTTTGCCCCAGAAAGTTTTCCAATTATCTACAAAGCCCACGTTGTTTTCTGGACACCACCTAGACAACCAGCGATTAAATGACGACATGCGGCTAAACATGTCATCACTGGTCAGATTTGGCAGGGGGCCAGAGAAAATTACGTAGTCCGACATGGTTTTAGCAAAAGCACATACCGAAGCAACATTAACTTTTGTGACCTCTGATTGGCGTAACCGGGTGTCGTTACCGCCGGCATGAACTACAATGTTACTCAATGTCGCCCGCTCTGGCTCCTGGGATGCATTTAACTGCGGTCACTGGTGTCTCTAAAGCCATGTTTCTGACTATGGAGCTGCCAATAACCAGGGTTTGTTGCTCAAATGGTCTTTGAGTGGGGCGTATCGGTTAGAAACGTGGACAGGTTGGTGGTTACCCGCGGGCTTAGCTTTAGCCGTAGAGCTATGTTTCCTCACAACCGTCGCCCATCCCTCCTGCTGTTCCGGCTGCTCGGAACCGACTGCGGAACCACTAGGGTCAGCCTGTCTACGAGGCTCCGCTCCGCCTAAAGCTAAAGCAGGGCCCTGGCTAGCTACTGGAGGCTTTTCCATGGAGCGGAGCCGAGCTTCTAATTCGCCTCGCCTCCAAGGCTACAAACAAGCTACATTTGTTACACGTACCATTATCACTAAAGGAGGCAGAGGTGTAGCTAAACATGAAGCACACCGAGCAAGAAAAGAGAGTGGCAGAGGGAGGAAGAGCGGAGGGAAAGCGCTAGCAGCCATGCTAGCAGAGAGAGCTAACAGGCGTAGCAGATAGCAAGGACTAGAGAATAGGGGATTATCACATTTCCGGTTTCCGGAAGTTGAAACATTTGGCACTTCCTCTTCCGGGCCATGTTAACGACAGCCGTTCCTGCTCTGTTATACTGTTTAAATCGGATAAACTCCAAACATATTTAAGTTTTCATTCTAGACTGAAGTGATACTGGATCAAAAGCTGGATCAAAGCGATCGATTCGCCGCGGTGAAGGGCCGAACTTTATAATAAAACACACGTTTGTTTGTCCCCGGTGGGGCACAACACCGGCACTTCACAGCATGCTAGCATTAGCCAGCTAGCGTTTACTGACGTGCTTAACATTGTGCGTCTTAAAACACACAAACATCTGAAAATCGGGTCTGTACCCCCCCCGTTTCCAGTGGAACAACTGGGGACTGCCAAGAAAGGAGACGCTTTCAGATGCTTGTGTGTTTTCAGCCGCACAAAGTTAGGCACATTATCAAGCTGGCTAATGCTAACCTGCTAACAAAAGTCCGCCAGCTACTACTCTGTTAAACTTTGTAAATCGGATAAACGCCAATGCCAAGTTTTCATTCCAGACTGAAGTGATGCTGAGGAAGAAGTGGATTAAAACGACCGATTCGCCGCGGTGAAGGACCGAACTTTATAATAAAACGACACACGTTTGTTTGTGGCCGGCAGACTGCGCAGTCGTGTTAGCAGGTTAGCATTAGCCAGCTTGATAACGTGCCTAACTTTGTGCGGCTGAAAACACACAAGCATCTGAAAGCGTCTCCTTTCTTGGCAGTCCCCAGTTGTTCCACTGGAAACGGGGGGGTACAGACCCGATTTTCAGATGTTTGTGTGTTTTAAGACGCACAATGTTAAGCACGTCAGTAAACGCTAGCTGGGTAATGCTAGCATGCTGTGAAGTGCCGGTGTTGTGCCCCACCGGCGACAAACAAACGTGTGTTTTATTATAAAGTTCGGCCCTTCACCGCGGCGAATCGATCGCTTTGATCCAGCTTTTGATCCAGTATCACTTCAGTCTAGAATGAAAACTTAAATATGTTTGGAGTTTATCCGATTTAAACAGTATAACAGAGCAGGAACGGCTGTCGTTAACATGGCCCGGAAGAGGAAGTGTCAAAAGCCGGCAACTTCCGGTAAGCGTGATAATCCCCTATCCCAAAAACAGAGAACTAGTGAGGAAGTGTGTTTAAGCATTATACGTTGTGAAAGGACAAACGGTAAATGGTATAAGAAAAATAAGCAACTAAAGGGCAGCAGAGAGAGCTAGCCCTTCAGAGCTCAAACAAGCGAGGTACACACAGGAGCAACAGGAAGTGACACAGCACGCCTTACCGCAACGTCAGCACGTCCGGAATAGAAAATAAGCAACACAGGGCCTTTTGTACACTGTACATTATCAATGACGGTTAAAAATGCTTTTATCTAACATTTGGCCACCATTTCTACAATTACACTGGTTTTGTTTTTTTTAATGTAGCCTATTTAAAGGTTGAATATGGAACATTTTTTATTAAAAGCTATATTTTTTCAAAAATAATACCTCCACAGGTCGTTTGGGGGTGTACAGAATGAAAGTACAACATTTCCCAGAAAAATTATATTTAGCCTAAAAATAATTTATAAAATAATTTTTAACGGGTTCGATAATGGCATTTTATTTACGTCTATAAGCCAATACACGCCGCCATTGCAGGTTGCCAAATACAATCTCTGTGTGGAAACAATATTTTGGTCATAGTCAGGCTTGTACAGGGGAAAACCGTAGAGACGACCAGTGAAGCAGCTGCTTAAGAGCCCTGGAGATGTTATCTGTTTCTGAGGAGGAGTGACCTGAGAAGAGCAAAACCTGGAGTAAATTTAGGTGAAGAAGACTTCACTAAATGGACCCACATAAACGTTTTCCACGGAGTAAAACACTGAAATGGCGACATTCCTGCTGGATCGGTAAGCTAGCTTGTTTGCTAACATGGCTAACGTTAGCTGTCAGTTATAAACTCCTGTGAGTTACTTGTTGAACATGCTGCAGACTGTTGGTCACTTGCGTATCGCAGTGATCTGGCATCCCAGCGGCTGGAGTTGTTTTTCTGCCGTTGCAACTACAACCTAGACACAAGTGATGTCGCTGTTCTGTCCGTATTCCATACTTTAACAATGAATGGATTAAATGCTATAGTCTATTCGGGCTGAAATATAGACTGATTTATACGGGCTAATTTTCACTCAATGTTGGCAATAATGTTAAATTTTGGGGAAAACTGTTTTTAAACTGGACACACTGTAGTGTTTTCCTGTTTGAGACTGCACTGAAGCGCAATATTCTCTCGTATAATGCCGTTCAGTTCAGCTTTTGATAACTCAAGCTCAGCATTTCTTCCTTTTTCTTTTAAAAAGTCTTAATATTACAGTATAATATTACAATATGACTTTTTTGGTGTTCTCTTCTTATTTCTCATCTTCAATCTTATTCAACTCCTCCAATGTCCTTGTGTCGTTGCATTTCCTGTTCTCCTTTAATCTCCTCCTCCTCCCAGTCATCAAATGTTTTGTTTCGGGCAAAAATATTAAAATTCACCTCAAAATCCATTCCACCGTGCCTCGTATTCATCTGCTACAAGTCAGCTGATCTGAACAAGCTGGTTTCCACATTGTTATGGTGGACACACTGTAGTGTGTCACCGTAGCAGAGTGATTATGACAGTGATTAAACTTGCCGAACTAGGTGTGCAATTGGACAATATAATTCTCATTGACCATGGTATAAAGATGTATTAATTAATTTATTATTTTTTTTTTTTATGTATTTATTTTACTATTGAAACAGAGTAATCGACACTGCATATTATGCCTACAGCGGATTAAAGCGGTCATGTTATCTCAATGTCATTGGACGTCAACTATCTCAGATGGCCCCAGAAGCCAGCAGGGGACGACATGGATCCAGTTTTGTACCAGACGGTTTTAATCTACAAAAGTGAAGGCCAGTATCCACCTAATATTTCTAAGGCACAAAAGAATGGAATTCGGCAGAAAGCTTGACGGTTTCTCCTTGAAGGCAAGTTTTTTTTTTCATTTTTTTCCCCCCATTTTAACTGTGTAAAGCAAATAAATTGGCCTTGCCTGAAAGATTTGTGTTTTATAGTTGTCTTTACATTTTATGGTATAAAATAGAGCTTGCAGACACCACATACAGGCTATAGTTTATTTCGAATTTTTGTAGGCTATTGTAAAGGAGACTCGGGACCTGCGTGGGACTGTTTTTTTTAAATCCCGCTCCGGCTCATTCTGCCCGCTCCCTCCCACTAAAAAGTGTAGACTAAGCATATATATATATATATATATATATATATACACAGACACATATATATGTATTTATTAAAACTGTGACAGCCTAGTTGGCCTAGGCCTATATGACAGAAGAATTGTGCCAAAAAAACAAACAAAAAAAGCTGTACATTAAAAAAAATCTGTGCCTATTCACAGTATTAAATAAAATGTGCCAATGTCACATTAAATTAACAACAGAACACCCCAAGACAACGTTTTTAACAAATACTATCTCGTTTTGTGCATCGACACTAGGCTATAGGTTCCAATGTTCCAATGATTTGTAGCCTAATTAAATGCTGGTTGTTTTCTCGGAAACAGAGGCGCACAGGGGTAAAAGACAAGGAATAGAGGAGTAGTGTTTTTGAACACCGCGAGTTGTGGCTGAGACAGCAGCTCTGTTAAAAAAAATTAATCGCATAAAGAGAGGTGGGCCGCTGCGTCTTCACACGCTGCCAGGGTTCAAATAGATGGGTTTCCTGTTTACAAACATTGCAGTTGCGCGCGCAACCAGGGGGCAAAAAGCCTGTTTGTACTGCATCTACGGCCAAACATGCACTCATATCATTCATAAAAATGTAAAGTAACCCAACGAAACAAACTGAGATCGTTGTGTTTTAAATTATATTGAATAAATCTGTTTTTTGATGACAAATAAAAACTAGAGACGCAGCGTTGCTGTTATATTTCTATTACCATTACACTAACTTGGCAAGGGAATCATCACTGGAAACGGCATTTTCTTGTTAAAACATAGTTTTAACAAAACGTGTTGGACCTCATTTGAAATTTGCCTGAAAAACCCGAGTTAGAAAGCGGCTTAAACTTTCGTTTAGACTCTTTGTTCAAACCAAAATGGTCCCATCAGTCTGCAGCAGGTTCAGTTCAGCTCCGTGTCGTCTTCACCTCCTCCATACAGGAGCAACTTTCACTAGTCTGGATTAAACCAGGCAAAGACGACATCATCACTACGTTTGGAAAGGAGCTGATTCCAGCTGTTAGGGACTAACACGCATTGCTGTCGGTAAGTTTCGCTGCTTGTGTAACGTTGTGCTTCATTGTGGATGAAATCCTGGTAGACAGTAGACAGACTAGCTAACTGCTAACAAGCTAACGGTAGAAACTCAAACGCCATCTGATTTACGACCCCGTACTTCGTATTAAATCTCCGGGATGCGTTGTTATGCAGCGTGAATGTCTGTAAACGGCTCCACCATCAGTTTCTTCCTCTTTTTATTTTCGTGTGTGAGCAGAGGACGGCTGTCATATGGAAGCCCATTTCCGCCATTCTGATGAAAAAAAAAAAACATGCTGTATCTCATAATTATGACTTAGCTATCTCATAATTATGAGATAGTATCTCATTATTATGAGATACTATCCCATAATTATGACTTAGCTATCTCATTATTATGAGATAGCCTGGCCTTAGGACTTTGGGAAACTGAGGAGTTTATGTGGGCTATGATTACAGTACTTTAGCCTACCTGTAGTTTACAAGCACCACAGGTCCCAATAGGGGGTTAATCTTAACAAAAGCATAGTTTACGATTATTGTCGGTGAAGTTGAGATGTATTAGAGTGAAATGACCGTGGAAATGTGCGGTGCTTCGCCGTCAACTTAATGGCTGGCAACACTTTTACAGGCTATGATGGGAAACTAAAGCGAGGAGTCATACGCTCCCTCCAGGTGCTGACAAAGCTGGGATTCCTGGCAAAAGGGACATTCCAAAGGAAGCTGGCAGATCGATCGAGATTTTGCCAGTTGCTCCCGAGCCGAGCCATGCCAGCGGTGTGAGACAGGATGCAGCATTTAGGATTAATAACTATGTAACTCCGTGCGTAAAGTCTGAAAGGTCGTTACAGCCTCGCTGGCACACTTCTGCATTGATTTGCAACTATAGAGTGAGAACCATGTAATATTAATGAATGGAAACTGTAATATGGAACATTTGACCCTCAAACATCTGATTAAAAACATGAAATAGAAGCAAAGACAAAATGCACTTAATCGCCTATTTATTGACTGGTCCTCTTAATTTGTGAGGACTCCTATAAGCCAGACGCTCTGACTCCAGTACGCTGCAACCTGCTGCTGACCGCCCGACCAGCTCAGTCCGAGTCCTCACCTGTGCTGTGCTAGATTCAGTGATCGCATAGATCAACTTATAGGCGTGAGATAGCTAAGTCATAATTATGAGATACTATCTCATAATAGTGAGATAGCGAGATAGCTAAGTCATAATTATGAGATACTATCTCATAATTATGAGATAGCTAAGTCATAATTATGAGATACTATCTCATAATTATGAGATAGCTAAGTCATAATTATGAGATACTATCTCATAATAATGAGATAGCTAAGTCATAATTATGAGATACTATCTCATAATAATGAGATAGCGAGATAGCTAAGTCATAATTATGAGATACTATCTCATAATTATGAGATAGCTAAGTCATAATTATGAGATACAGCATGTTTTTTTTTTTCATCAGAGTGGCGGAAATGGGCTTCCATACTGTCACACACAGCTACAGTGTTGGGATGCAGCCGATCACGGCGGTGATGCATTAGTACCAGTCTCCCAACTAGAACATGGGAATAATTTTTGCCACTGCGGTGGTTTCATCCGACATGGTGACCATGGTGACAGACTAAATAAATCATGTAGTCTGAACCTGCAGAAGTTATCAGAGGGTTTTCTGAAGATCAGTCACTCCTACTGTCCTATTTTCACCATTTTCAACCGTTTACATGCATTAATGTTTTGATTTTTGCAACCAAACAAATACCAGGACTCAAACATTATATTTCCCCGACACTTTCATGTCTTCTCATAGTTCAATAATGCTTTTTCTTTGTTTTCTTGCCCCCTGCGCATCCTATCTGTGACGTTGCTCAGAAACCCATCTATAGACATTGAAAGAGAGTGACGTTTCCTCTGTCTTCCCTATTAGCAGATGTTAGGCTATAATACACGGGCTCAGACTGCAAACTGCTGTCATCTGCTAAAATCGCAGACCTGTTTGTCTGAAACCGCCCGCTCCCACCCAACGCAACCATTTATGGGTTAATAATGACATTATCTGGGATCTGAATTTTATCATGACTCCACTTTAGGCTATCACCTCGTTTTAGTCATTAATGGAAAAGCAATCTGTGATGAAGTTTAGAAATGCAGCATAACTGAAAAATGTTAAATGATTAATACACAACTAACAATGGGCCTACTGTATTTGTTAAAGAAGCAGTTTGAAGTTATTATGTACGTGTCTGACATATGAAAGAGTTGTTCGAAAGTCTTTACAGATTTTACAATTCAAGTTTTAGTTACACAAAAAGTAGTGGAAAGTAGATACGAGAACACTACTGTGCATGAAATAAAAGTGTTCTGTTGACAGGACTGTGATGGGGATGACTGCAGTGCAGTAAAATCACAAATTTATCTAAAAAACAAATGAACCCAGTCTCATTCCAGAAATTCAAGTTTCATTCAGACTTTCATTCAGTTTATTCAAACTTGGATCCTACTACGTCACCTAATAGTGAAAAAACATTACTGCAGCTGGCAAAGCGATCCAAAACTTTACTACAGATTATAACTACAATCAGAAACATAACATAAGAATGGATTATTTCGTAATGGATCATAAGGATCTGAATTTTTTTCCCCACAGCTCATAAACTTTCTGCTGCAGCAGAGTTAAGCTGTAGCAGAGTTTTGGTTCACTTTGCCAGCTGCATTAATATTTTTTTCACAATTAGGCGACATACCAGGATCCATAGACTGGTCGTAACATTGATCTAGCTTACAGTAAAATGTGTTGACAATCTATAATAACTGGCCTCTAAATGCAGGGAACTAACAGTAAAAATATATGTTTTTTATTATAGTTGCAAACTGGCGAGAGTTTTATATAATACCTGATCAGGTTCCACCCACTTTCCTCCGTTCAGCCCCAACTCCAAGGAGCCGTCACGACCCATTGTAGAAGCCTACATGCACATTTTTATGCCTATGTTAATATAGAGATAAGTATGGTTATGGCAGTTTAAGTAGAGAAGACATCCTTGGCACCCTGAGTTACGTAGTGGCACTCTGTGGCAGCTGACGGAAATGCTGCCACGTTTTAAGCCTGCTGCCTCTGTAATTTTTAGTTCTAGCCTTTGGAACAACTAAAAGGCCGGTGCCAGGGGGCCTCAGGGTCCGCGAGGGCTCATAATTGAAAAGCATGTCAGATAAATAAGTAGATCCAAGACCATTAAGACATTTATAAACCATTAAAAGAACCTTAGAATCAATTCTGCTCCTCCTCCACTTCTGCGTTCAGCTTCACCTGCCTGATCACCATTTCTCAATACAATTCCCACAGTCCCTCTGTCCTGTTTATTATGGATTACACCTGGTCCTCATTACTGTCATCAGACACACCTGTATATCTGTTTGACCCAGTGCTACGTCTTCCCCAGTGTCGTGTATTCTTTGAGTCTTGAGTTCTTTGAGTCACCCTGCTCTTTATAGGGGATTATCACGCTTCCGTGTTCCGAACTTCCGGTTTTAAATAGTTAGACGGCCCACTTCCGGTCCAGTTCAATGTCCCTGCTTTACTTCGTAGATAATGTGAATAAACGCCAACCCTACTGAAATTTTCGCGGATTCCAGACTGAAGTGATACTAAGGAAGAAGTGGATCAAAGCGATTCTCCAGAGTGAAGGGCCGAACTTTATAATAAAACAACGTAGCATGTTTGTTTGCAGCCGGTGGGGCACAACACCGGCATGCTAGCATTAGCCAGCTAGCGTTTACCGACGTGCTTAACTTTGTGCGTCTTAAAACACACAAACATCTGAAAATCGGGTCTGTACCCCCCCCCCCCGTTTCCAGTGGAACAACTGGGGACTGCCAAGAAAGGAGACGCTTTCAGATGCTTGTGTGTTTTCAGCCGCACAAAGTTAGGCACGTCATCAAGCTGGCTAATGCAAACCTGCTAACAGTAGTACGCCAGCTACTACTCTGTTAAACTTTGTAAATCGGATAAACGCCAATGCCAAGTTTTCATTCCAGACTGAGTGATGCTAAGGAAGAAGTGGATCAAAACGACCGATTCGCCGCAGTGAAGGACCGAACTTTATAATAAAACGACACACGTTTGTTTGTGGCCGGAAGACTATACAGTCGTGTTAGCCTGTAAGCATTAGCCAGCTTCTGGAGAGCCGCCTCGGCGATGTGATGGTTGGGTGCCGGCGAGTGCTTGATGGCTATGGATCCCTGGCGGTTGACTTGGGGGGGTCTGGGCTGCCTCGCCGCTGGGGCGGGGCTGTATCCAGCCCGATGGGGGGCATGGGGGTCAGCGGTTGGGGCTGCTCTGCGGCGGTGGGCGGGTCGCTGGTGGGGCCCTGGCCGGTGGCTGTCGGCTGGCGCCGGGTGGCCGGGGTCGTCCCGGGGCGGGGGGGGGGGCGGGGGGTCCTGGGCCCCGGTGCTCCGGGGTGGCCCCTGCCTCCGGGGCCGGGGGACCCGGCTTGGCGCTGGGGGGGGGGCGGGCCGGCGGGGCGTGCCTCCTCTGGATTTGGCCGGTCCTCACGACCTGGTGACGTCTAGTCACTGCGCCGGGGTCCGGGGCGCCTCTGCTGTGTGCGTGCGGGTGTGTGTGCTGGTGGGGGTGTGTGTGTGGTGGGGCTGGGGGATGTATCGTTGTCGTGTCTGTGTCGGGATGTGGGCATCCGGGATGTTGGTGTCGCGGGAGCGGCTATGTGGGGGGTGTGGATTTCCCCTGTGCTTGTCCTGCGTGTGGGGCTCTGGGGGTCGCGGACGGAGATGCGCTTTCCGCCGGGGTGCTTGGTTTTCGGCGGACCCGTGGTCGTGTCGTGTCGTATCGATGTTGGGGTGTCTGGCGTGGCTGTCGGGGTGTGGGGTTTTGTCCATATCGTTCAGCTCTAGTGTGTGGAGGTGGGGGGTTGCGGGGTGGCCGGGTCTTTTCCACGCCGGGTGCCTGTCCCGCCCGGCCGCTGTGTCGGTTGGGGCTTGCCTGCGCTGGTGGTCTCGTGCGGGTTGGTCTCGCGTGGTCCGGGGGCTGGGGGCGGTGGACTTGTGGCGTGGGGGGGCTGGTGGCCCCGTGGTCCCCGTCCTTGGTATGTGTGGGTGGGTGTGTGACTGGAAGGGGGGCGTGAATGCGGTTGTGTGTGTGTGTGGCTGCCTGTGGGGGTGTGTGGAGATGGGTGGGTAGGTGGGGGTGCATGGATGATGGGTGTTTGGGTGTGGGGGTGGTGGTGCATTGGTGGGGTTTGTGTGTGTCGGGTTGGGGGGGGCTTGGGTGGGGTTCTGGTTCTGTGGGGGGATCGGATGCGGGGCGCTGGGTGGGTGGGTGGTGGCTCTGGCGGGGTTGGGGGATTGTGCGTGTCGCGGCCTGGGTGGGGGTGCAGGCTTGGGTTTGGAGGGGGGGGGGCATGGACACTGGGGGGGCCGATGTGCGGGGACTAACTGGCTATACAGGAGGGGTGGGAGGAGGATGGGATGAGGGAGTGTTGACGGGGGTAAAGTCGTTGGTTGTTTGAAGTAGGGTTTAGGGGTGATACAATAGAGTGGGGGAGGAAAGGGGAAAAAAAAAAAATAGCAGCTCTGCGTGCCTCTTGGGGGGTTTGCGAGGCCTGGGGATGTTGGGCCGGTGACTCTGGCCCCTCCGCCGGCCCTCTCCGCTCCCGTCCCTTTTCCCCCCTCCCTGGCCTGGCGTGGTCGAGCGCCCCCAGGGGCCGAGGCTGGCCCCTCTGTGGTGAACGCCGGACGCCGGGCCGTGGGGGCGGCCATGCCTGCCCCTTCTGCCCTGGGGGGATCCCGGGAGGCAGGGGTACCTAATGCCGGTAACGGCTCTTCTTCCAGGGGGGGAATTCATACCCCCCTGGTCTCCTTTCCCAAGACCTCCCCCCCCCTGCTCTACCTCACACAGACACACGTAGGGTTTTGGGGAGGGTGCGTGTCAAGCGGGCGTGGTGAGGGAGGGCACCAAAAGTGCCTTTGCTTGCCACGTCTAGAGACAGCCTGCTCCCCAGTTTTAACCACACTTAGACACCTAAACACATAAAATAACAACAGCTCACAACCACTTCTGAGGGGCGGGCCATATAGTGTGTGGAAGGAGGGAGGGGCCGGTTGGGGGGTCATGCCCCCTACGCGACCCCACTCCCGGCATGACTTGGCACTGCCCCTTAGTTTTAACTGCAAACAACACACATCTTACACATACAGTCATGAGCGGGGGGGGGGGGGGGGCAGGGTCCTTTCATACCCCGGTCTCCCAGGCGCTACTGGGGGGAGGGGGGGGACAGTGGCTGCTTCACGCGCCAGTGGTTAAGGCTGGCTGAATTGCGGGGGATCTGCTGGCCTGGGGGATGCCTGGCCTGCTGCGTCCGGGGGTGGGGGATGGGGGTGGTGGTGGGGGGGGGACGTGTTGGGGGCTTGGAGCTCACGGCTCCTTCCCCGGCCCGAGCCACCACTCAGGAGGCACGAGGGCATGGGCAAGAGAGAGGTGGGTATGTAAGAATAATGAATGAGAGTGTGAAAGAGGAAATGTGGGAGGGAGGAACTTGGGCTGGAAGAGGGAGGAGATGTGGGTAAGTGGTTGGAGGAAAGGGGGGATGGAGGAAGGAGTGGCATGCTCGTGAGTGTCTAGTAGGGATGGTCATGAGGGGCTGAAGGAAGGAAGGGCGGGAGTGTGATAGGTCAGAGGGATGGGCGGGGCTGGACATGTAAGGGGGGACTGTATGGGGTATTGGGGGTATAGGGAGGTGGGGGCGTATGTGTGGGAGGGTAGGGAGGGGTTGGTGCAGTTATGTGGGGGGAGTGCATGTGTGTGTTAGAGGGTATGAGGAGGTGGGGGTAGGTGTGGACGGTAGAGGGAGGAGAGTCTTGGGGGTGGAGGGAGGAGTGAGTGTGGGTATGTAAGGTCGGAGAGCGGGGTGGGTGGGTGTATGTGTGTGTGTGGGGGGTACACGGAGGTGTTGGGTAGGGCTGGGCGGTGTGGGCGGAGGTTCGTATCTCGGTGTTCGTGCCGGGCATCTTGGTGTCGGTGTGGTGCGGTGTGGCTGCGGGTTGGTTGGGGGCCGGGCGCTTTGGTGGGGGGTGCGGTTTTGTTTGTGGCTTCCGGGGCTTTTTGTGCGGGGCGGGCGCAGGGGGGATCTGTATCTTGTATGTGGTTGCTCTTGCGGTATTGATGTCTTGGGTGCCCGTGTCTCGATGTGGATGCGGTGACGGTATATCTTTCAGCCCTAGTGTTGGGGTAGGTGTGTGGGGAGTGTGTGTGTGAGCGTGGTGGCGGGGTAGGGGGGTGGTAGAGGTGGTGGCGCCGTGGTGTCAGGTGTGTGGGGCAGGGACGTTGGGGGTGGGGGCTGGCCTGCCCTGGGGGGGCGTCGTCTGGGGGGTCCGGTCCTCCTGGGTTTCGGTTGGGCCGCCCGGGTCCGGGGGGGGGGGGGGGGTGGCTGCTCCTGGGCGCTTGGGCCCTGGGCCCGGCGCTGTCTCCGCTCCGGGGGACGCCCGACGCCCGGTGGGGTCGGCAGCTGCTGGTCTTGGTCCGCTGGGGCCTGGGCCCCCAGACTGCAGGGGGCTCCGGCTGGGGCCGCCTTTGCCGCCCTTCGGGGGATGCATGTCCGCTCTTTGGGGGGGGTAGCTGGGATCTGGGCCTCTGGGTGGCTGCTGGGGGCCTGGGTCGTGAGCCTTGCGGGCTTCCTCCTCCTTGCAGAGACGAGGCTGCATCTGCATGACTGTATCACCACGGAGACCCTTTATTATGCATGTTGACACTGTGACACTGCTTCCCATTGCGATGACTAGGTTGTACCTCTTCTCTACTTCCCATTGCGATGACTAGGTTGTACCTCTTCTCTACTTCCCATTGCGATGACTAGGTTGTACCTCTTCTCTACTTCCCATTGCGATGACTAGGTTGTACCTCTTCTCTGCGTAGTTCTGCGTGTGTTTGTGTGTGTTTGTATGATTTTGTTTTCCAACAGAGACCTTGGTTGTTTAGGGATCGCGGTACAGATGTACCAGTGAACTGTGTAAGTGGATTCATGTTTTTCTCTCCTCTCTCTCTTCCTCTTCCTTACTCCTTTCTCTCTGTTTCACTTTCTATCATTACCTCTGTTAACTTTCATTTCTCCCTTGTCAGGCCCAGCAGTATGAAATGGAATGGTGTAATAGACAAATGTTTAATTAAAGAAATAAAATGAATAAACATGATATCAAATGGAGCCTTATGTTCATAAAGCTCCGCTTGGTAAAGCAAAACTGTTCAACAGAATAAAGCAATCAGATTTCCATTCTGCTTGCTTCGATGCTGGACAGGACAAGTTAAAAAAAAAAAAAAAAAAAAAAAAAAAAAGAATTAAATCTTTCTTTTTTTTACTGCTTTTTCAGGTAACCCAGCCATTTGAATTGCTGGGCATGGACCTGATTGGGAAACTGAAAACCACAAAAAATGGGTTCCAGTATATATGTGTTATGGTGGACTACTGGATGAAATGGCCACAGGCCTATCCTATCAGGTCCAAAACAGCAGCCGGGGTCACATGCTGCATTTTTAAAGTTCTTCCATCACTTTGAGGCTCCAAAAAGGAAACTCACTGATCAAGGAAGAGAGTTTGTAAATGAGGTTAATTTGAAAATACTTTTATAAATTGTTGCTGCAATAGTCTTGGTTGAGTTCAGACCTATAAACATCTCTATGCTCCATGTTAGAGCCAAATTGCACTAAATTATTAAATGTAAAATAATCAAAGTAACAATGCCAATATTAAAAAATTATCATTTCATTATAGTTTGAAAGAATGTGTTAAACAAAATGCATAACTTGCTAAGTTTAAAAACAGTTTGTTTTGCGCTTCCAATTAAATAACGCTGCGTCACTCTGATGCGGCTGGTGAGTCTTAATTAGTCAGATTGAAGCCAGAGACGTTGGAAGCGACATCGTTATTTAACCGTGTGAATCTGTACAATTTTGATCTTTTTTATTAAACTATATAAAAGGAAGAACTCGTCTCACCCGCGTTTCAAATACTAGTTGCTAGACTGACTTCAAAATGTGGTACTAATGAAGAATGCAGCAGAGTGCCACTACACTCTATTTTAACAGATTTTAACTTCTATTTTAAAAGTGTCTGTGAAAAGCTGTCCATCAGAAGGAGCCTTTGTGCCCCGCATCATCCACAGACAAATGGACTGGTGGGGAGGATGAACGGCACAACACAAAGGTAAGGAAAAGGTTGATTTCACAACCGTTAATTACAATTTTTACATAATTAGAATGTATACCATAGAATCTGCAGCTCATAGCAATAATGCCTACTGGACCATAAATTCATTTATACATTTTACTTTTTTATATAAACAATCATTTTAGTGGGTATGATCTAAGGGAAAAACTGAACTTGAAGATAACTGAACTATGAAAGGCTTGTGTCTCACAATATACAGTGAAACTATTGAATAACCTTTGTGAAGAGCTAAATGTCCAAACATTCTTTCAGTTTAAAAGAGGATTTAAAAATTCAACAAGTATAATAGTATAATAGAGAACAGACATAATTAAAATTGTACATAGAATTACAAATATGAAAGAGTGGTTGTTTACATGCGTATGTTGGAGTGCAAATTCAGTATTTTCTCAAATTGTACCCAGTTTTGTAAACTGTAAATTAACAGTGAGATTAAGGGTCAACTTTAAGGACATATGATAAAAAGGGGCACGACTTAAGTTTTTTTGTTTGTTTGGTTTTTTTTTTTTTTTTTACTTTACCTCATTCTGCTCCTTTTTTGGACCTTTTGGACTTTATAGTAACTTTTTTTTTTTTTCCAGCAAATTGACAAATTTGCTGGGCAATTTATCTACGTGTTATGTTTTGTCCAAATAGAGAATCAGTTTATTGCACCATGGCAGAAATCAAACCACAATCCTACCGTACCGTCTTCTTCCGCTTATCCGGGATCGGGTTGCGGTAGCTGCCTAAGCAGGGAAGCTCAGACTTCCCTCACCCCGGCCACAGCCGCCAGCTCATCCGGGGGATCCCGAGGCGTTCCCAGGCCAGCCGGGAGACGTAGTCCCTCCAGCGTGTCCTGGGTCTCCCCCAGGGTCTTATCCCGGTGGGACGTGCCTGGAACACCTCACCAGGAAGGCGTAGACAATCTTTTTCTTTTTTTTTATATATATATAAACTTTTCCCATGGGCAAAGGGAGCAGAAATATTTTGTCAGCCCTTATCCATTTGGAAGATACCTTTTTTGTCAACTACAATTCTGTTTTTGTTTTTTTTTTTTAGCTCTATGCAAGCTGGTGGAAAATAAACCAGAAAACTGGGACGAGTACCTTGATGCAGTCATGTTTGGGTTGAGAACCAAAAAACAAATGACAACCAAGTTCTCGCCATTTTTTTTTTATGTTTGGGTGTGAGGCTCAGTATCCACGAGGTGCCCAAACACTTTAAATATATTGATGTGTTTACCAACCATAAAGTTCTCTAGATGCTGTTTTGAAAGCATAGATTTTTAAAAAATGTAAATGATTTTACAGGTTGACAGCAGTGTTGAGGATGTTGTCGAACACGAGGCAGTGTCAGAGGGCGTCAAATGCCTTGATGCCATCGAGGACATTGTGAATGAAAATGTCAACAAGCAGCGGGAGAAAACCGCAGCTCGAATAAAGAGGGGTGCTGCAAAACCAGAGATAAAGATTGGGGACAAAGTGTGGAGGCTTCATGTCAGATCGGAACAGAGAAAAGGGGGAAACTGGAGGTGAATTTCCTTGGCCCTTTCACTGTGAAACCATACAGGGAAAAAATGCTGATCTGCTTGCTGACAATGGTAAAGTTTTAACCAAAGTCAATACAGATCATCTCAAAAAGGCGAAGGAGGATGAAAAAATCAATGTCTCCAAATCTACCACTCTCTGTAGCACCCCCAGCCTTGCCAACACCACTGGCTTTCACAACACCAGCAGCATCGACTTCCACAGCCCCTCCAGCACCAGTTTTACCCCAAGGAGGGTGACCTGTTCCTCAGCTGCGTCTTTGGGCTGTGGCTCCTTCCTCCCTGCGAAGCAGGGAACTACACGCTAACGGGTAAGACCCTAAACTTTAAGTTTTGAGATTTCATTTTAGTTGCTAATATGCCTTTTTGTTTTTTAGACACACTGGTCGGTGGTGTGCTGCACCGTGTTCTCCTCAGCGTCTTGGGACACACTGCGGTCTTGTCCGGTTTTATTCCACCCATTGCTTTTAAGAGGACTCATTTCTGTGGCCTGCAACCTTTCCCTGGACTTCTCAACTCCCCCGTAAAGTTCCAGTGGTATTTACTGGACACATTCCCCCATGCACTGGTAACCAGGAGCTGGTTGGGCTTACACCAAGGATTCAAGAGCTACAACCTGTAAATGGACCTTTTTTTTTATATGATTTTTGATATAGTTTGCTGTGTTCTTTGTTTTTGCATGTGTTAACTTTTGTTTAAAGGAGCAATGAGTGAAAAGTCATTATTTTCACATTTAAGAAATTAAAAAATCTTTATGTACAGAACTAGACATGTATTTTCATCTGGAATATAGCATGACGTCACACAGCGCCTCCCTGTGTTGATCTCCAGCTCAGTGTTTACATTGCCGGTCCGGCCGCGCGTGCATGTACGTCCATGTACGTGGACGCGCACACGCACCTCCTTCCTTATAAACAGCCACCACCAGGGCGGCGCAATGACGCGGAGTGAACAAGCAAATTGGCGGAGACTGAACCCAGCCGTTAGAAGCGTTCAGCTGGAGACGAGCAGGAGCCGATATTACCCCCACAGAAACAACCATCTCTGCCCCCCAAAAGTCGTCGGACAAGGAAAGAGACAACACAGGGATTATATTTCCAAGGCGGAGAGCACTGCGACAGAACAGGACTTCAGTTTGACTCAGAGCTGCTCTTCTCCTGAACAGGTAGGTAACAACATGATGTCAGATGTTTGTTTTTGTTCGTGTTGCAGTAATGTTAGGCACATGTTGCAATGTTTATTCAGTACAGTGTAGTGTTACAGTCCTGGCGTGGGTAACTGTCGGAGTTTGAAACGCAGTCGGTCACTCTTTACTGTTGTAATGTGAGTAGCAGGCAGTCCAGCTAACGCTAGCATGCTAGTAGATCGTGAGTTTTCAACCTGGATCCGTCAGCACCTCTAGCAGAGTCAGCTGCGACCAGCTACCAGATCCTCGGCTATTCAGGCCTTTTTCGCCTTTTTGTTCCGGTGTTTTTAAAATAAAAAGGTGAAATTTGATTTTGATGGCAACTTCAAGTGCTCAGATCTGATTACTCTAAATATTACACTGGGTTTACTGGGAGGCTGAACGGAGGCAAGTGCTGACTGGAAGCTGCACCAGTTCTTCATAAAACTGTCTTGATGTGAAGGACAAAAGATTTTGTCATTTCATAAGTTCCCAGCATCTAACCTCATGAAGCTTGTTGCCAGCAAACCTGCTCCATCACTGATCATAGATCATACGTATATATGGTCTGTGATCATACAGTATATATGATATGCTCATATTATACATGATCATATATAATCTTACATAGATCATATTATATATGGTCTGTGTAAGATATTATATATGATTGTGTGTAATATGATTTATGATCATGTTTTATTATAAATGACAAACATCATATCTAACCCTATGTATCCCTTACAGATCACCTGACCTGGAGGTGAGCAGAGCCACATCCTCATACATGCCAGCAGCGCTGCAGTTCTTCACCACTGGTTTGAGGCCAGACTTCTTGCTGCTTTGGATCATAACTTTCATCTCCAGAGACCATCACCGATCAAAGGTTGGAGAGAAAGATGTGAGTGGTGCTTTCTCACTATGGCATTTATAGTTCATTGTATAATTTTTTATTTTGTATACTAAAGAACAGAAACATTGCAGTCATAATGTTGTTTATAACTAACTGAACCTCAAATGTATTTTTGAAATAACAGTTGTTTTTTGCCCAGATACAAGAGGCTCTACAAAGCACATGCCAGGCAGTGATGTGTGCACTAAACTCCCCAAACTTCTGGATCTATCTGGGAACTGCAGACCAAGACTGTGGAGAAGAGACCAGCTTCAGGTGAGAGGAGCCGGTAGAAGAACCCAGCACCTTGACCCCAGAAGACCTGGCCCACTTCCACCCATTCCACCACGGCTGAACTGGCAAAGCAGCATCTCAGAAGAGGTGATTATATGTCTGGAGTTAGGTGCAAATCCATTTATTTTAATGCCTCTGACTAATTTCATTGTCTCACTGTACAGATGCTGTCTGAAGACAGAAACTGCTGCCTGGACCTTCATCACCTGTCAGATGAAAATGTCACAAAAATAAAAATGATGTAAAATCACTGTATTGTAGTTTTACTTATCACTTACCTCTAATTCAAATTTTAAAATTCTTGGAGCAAATAATTCATCACGAAGATGACAAAACTACACTACTCACAAAAAGTTAAGAAAATTTGGCTTTTTGTATGATGTCAGAATTAATCTAAAATCCACTACAACCTTTCCAGGTGAACTGAATTGAACTTTCTCTAAACTTTTCATTGCACATGTACATTGTTCAATGGTTAAATATTTATTCTGCATCATTCTGTTCTCAAAAAAACAAAAATTGAATATCCCTACTTTTTTGTGAGTAGTGTAAATGCTGAAAATCAGATTATAAAGATTTTTCTCAAACTCCTGTTGGCTTTGTAAGTTTCCCCCCAAAAAAATCAGTGTAATTGTTCCCACTATACTATATAGTTTAGCTCTTTACTGTGCTCTGCATGGAAACCTTTTGTCTAACAACAGGTCATAAAAGGAAGAAGGTTTTTATAATTTCACTTGAATGAAAATGATCCACACAATCATGTTCATCTATTTATTTACAAAAAAGAACACTTGAATGTGAAGCTTTTACATATTTAAAATGTCTCAGTTGTGCAAGACTGAGCCTGAATTTCTTCATGACCAGATGATGCCGGCATGAGTTGCAGCATCAGAGCAGGAAAGGGACAAAGATGCTGGTTTGCTGCTCCTGACCACAGCGTTTCCTGCACGTCTGTGGGCATTTCCCTGCAGTTTCACGGTGATCCTGACCACAGCACTTCCTGCACGTCTGTGGGCATTTCCCTGCAGTTTCACGGTGATCCTGACCACAGCACTTCCTGCACGTCTGTGGGCATTTCCCTGCAGTTTCACGGTGATCCTGACCACAGCACTTCCTGCACGTCTGTGGGCATTTCCCTGCAGTTTCACGGTGATCCTGACCACAGCACTTCCTGCACGTCTGTGGGCATTTCCCTGCAGTTTCACGGTGATCCTGACCACAGCACTTCCTGCACGTCTGTGGGCATTTCCCTGCAGTTTCACGGTGATCCTGACCACAGCACTTCCTGCACGTCTGTGGGCATTTCCCTGCAGTTTCACGGTGCTCCTTGAACCCCTGCAGATGCTGGAGCACGATGACGACCCTGATGCACCATCACAGCATCAAAAACCAGTCCAGGCTGTCCCTCAGAGTCCCTGACCCAAACTCTCCTCTCATCCAGGGACAACTGCTGAAGCTGCCTCTGCAAAATATGTATAAAAATATTCTATAAATCATGTTTTAGCCACAACACGTTGACTTTTGTATAATTTAATCCAGACCGTTAAAAAGAAGACGTCCTACATTGAGGCACAGTTCATACCTCTGTTTCCTGGCAGCACGCAGGACATCCAGACTCTGCTGCTCCAGCTTCCCTCCACCCTCTGTCCAGGCTAAACCTCCAGACTTTCCCCTTTTCCACTCGCGATGCCAGCCTCAGCAGACAGGACGTTGGTGCCTGTCTTAGTAATCAGATAAGAATAAGATGTCATCTAGCGCCAGATGAACGTGGTTTTGATAAAAACCAAACCA
Organism: Atherinomorus stipes; assembly: GCA_023101725.1. Lineage (NCBI taxonomy): Eukaryota > Metazoa > Chordata > Actinopteri > Atheriniformes > Atherinidae > Atherinomorus > Atherinomorus stipes. The sequence continues at coordinate 22,957 of JALJCO010003624.1, forward strand.
GTTCTCGGCTGAGTCCACATAACTGCAGAACCCACGTAGCTCACGTCTTTGCTCGTGTTTACAGAGTAGCGTTAGCAAACGCTGTGAGTGATTATTAGTTATGAATAGACTAAAATTAGACACTGAGTGGGTGTACAGACGTAACCCTCATTTTTAATCGGATAGTTGCACTATCCACAACATTATTTTTCAAATAATTTGGGTTTTACTTCCATAAAAAATGGAGTTATATACAGTTATAAAAGTTACATACAGTCGTTATATTGTACATTTGTTACTGTGTACTGCTTGCCAACAGTATTAGCATCGTTTGATGCTAATTATGAGGCGAAATCAACGCCGTGATAATTACTTACGGACTAAACTATAACCTATAACTTGCCAAAATAAAATAATATCGCTTTCAGCATTATAAAGTTAGCAGTTACTCACTTCGTCACTTGTCATCTTCCAAAACGTCCGGCGTTTTGTTGTGATAATGTTCCTGTTTCGGCAGACATTCGTTTGCTGATTAGGGGAGAGTGAGGGTGAGGGAGGAGGGGGCGGGCGTTAGAGACTGTCAATCATGGCACACTTTGTTTTGGTCTCAGCACAGTGCTCACCAGCCCACCTAGCGGTGAAAAAAAATCGCTTTTAGCTCCTTTAAGTTTCAGGTTGTTTTTAGTTCACCTCCAGTTTCTCCCCAGTCCACTTCGGTTCCAGAATAGTCTTCCCCTCTTTGTTTGTTTTTAATAAAACCATGAAACACCTGTCCATCTGTTGTCCTGGTGCAATTAACGAACCTGTTTTAATTACTGGGGTGAAATTCCCCAGTTGGCGTTGTCGGCTTTTAGTGTCTTTTCCTCACCCACTGCCCCCTCTCGCCACATTTGTGTACAACTGAAATTTAATTTGCTTATATTATAGTTAACATGTTTATTACAACTTAATTTTTCACCTATTATTACACCAAGAAATTTAGTCTCCAATGCTCTTTCAATTTCTCTATAATTTATCATAAGTTTCTTTTTTGTTCATTAATCTATTCCCAAATATCAAATTTTGTTTTATCCAAATTTAAAGGGACTAGAGGCAGGAATTAAAAAACAAACAAACATGCATGTCCATTTTTTTAAAATACTAATGGGTGATGAAGCGCTAAATACTAAAAATAACGTCTCCACCCACGTCTCTCTCCGTGCAATTCGGTGTCCGAATTTCCCGCGCTGCCTTGCAGACGTGACGTCAAATGACGCTACAGTTTTGATACAGGACGAAGACGGTCGCGGTAAATTCAAACACTGTAAGCGATAGTTATGGATTCTTCTGCTGTCAGCAAACGATCCAGATCAACTGAAAGACACTAAAAAGTGTAACTACGAAGAAAAAGGTTAGTAAACAACATTATAACTTCAGTTTGTGCTCCCGTGACGGCTTGGCTCGTGACTGCAGTTACCTGAAGCACCAGTCGTGAGTTTCGTTTCTTAATCTTGCCTCAAGTCCCTTTTAATGTTAGCTTGTTGAGGTCAAACCATTCCTTTTAATTTAGGTTCTTCTCCAAAAGCTCCTCCTGATTGTCCCCAGAAAAAAAAAGATTTGTATCACCAGCAAACAAAATAATTTTTAACAGACTGGACACCTCACAGATATAATATACTAGATAAATAATAATAGTCCCAAAACGGAGCCTTGTGGAACCCCATACTCGATTTTCATTGTTTTTAATTTTACCTGATCTATTTCAACGTACTGTTCTATGTTATTCAGATAACTAGCAAGCCATGAAAGGGCCACTCCTCTCACACCATAGCTTTGTAGTTTGTTTTTTTTTTATAATGACTTATGTTCGACTGAATCAAAAGCCTTTTTTAAATCCCCCAAAATCCCAATTGCATACTGTTTTTTGTTTGTTTGTTTGTTTTGTTTTTCACTTGCAGAAGTTAACTCTTCCACAAAATCCAAGTGCAAATGAAGAGGTTTTACTTTTCCTGAAGCCACATTGATGGTCATACAAAATATTGTTTGGAGATTAAGTCTTCCAGTTTGGTATAAAATACTTTTTCCAATATTTTAGAAAACTGCGGTAGTAAAGAAATTGGTCTATAGTTAGAAAATTTGTGTTTATCAGCTTTGAATATTGGTAGGATCTTTGCTGTTTTCATTTGACTTGGGAAATTTCCTGTCTTCAGAGATGATTACAGATGTGGGTGAAAGGCTTCGCCACACATTCTATTATATTCTTTACAAATGCCGTACTAAACCCATTACAGTCCTGAGAGTGTTTGTTCTTGAAACCTTTAACCAAAGCTGTAATCTCTCTCTCCTCTGTTCCTTTAAATAATATTGAATCCATGCTTTCCAAATTCACTCTCTTCATATTATTGCTGTTTTTTAGGATGTTTTTATTTTTTATTTAACAGGTAAAATCCAGAGTTTAAAGTATTTGTTGAACTCATTGACAATCACAGCCTTATCATCAATGGTCTCATTATTTGAAAAGTATGAAGGAAAGTTAGTTGTACCATTTCTGTTTCTAATAGTATTCAATACATTCCATGTGATTTTAATAGTCTTCTAGCAATTTAGTATAGATATCCTTTTTTTTTGCTTTTCTCAGAATTTTAGTTAGTTCATTTTTTATGTCTTATATCTGAATTCTGCTTCACTGGTTCTCTTTATTAGAAAATCTTCTTTTTTTTTCCAGCAAGCTTTTAAGATGCCTTTTGTAAACTATGGATTTTTAGCTATGTTTTTATTTTTGTCTTAAGAGTTTGTTTGTCATACAGCTCAACTATTAATGTTATTCTACTAATCAAAAGTCTCTTCAGTTTGCAGAGAAAGTTTTGCCGGGGGAGGCATTAGATCTGGACACTATCAAGGAGGGAGTGCGCAAGATGAGGCTGGACATAGCCACTTCACTCCTCAGAGAATCGGGTATGTTTCCTTTTTGCTCTACATTGTCCAATTAATTTCGGTTGCATGTTATCTCAAATAGTCATAAAAATTGGAGATGGTTCATTTTGACCTGATGACTACATAAAGGTTATTACAATATATTATAAACTCTGTTTTGTCTTCCAGATGATCTAAGAAGCCTCTGTTTTTATTGTGGGATGGAGTACCAGGATGAATCACAATGGGAATTTTCTTGACATTGACAAAATTGAGACTGAATATTTTTCAAACTCAACATTGGGTTTGCTGTAACAGTAGTTTCCCGTTTCCTCAGCATCTAACAACGAATGTTCTCAATTTGTCACTACCCAACTACAGCTTCAACATACTTCCATACTTATCCTATGCAGTGCCCTGACTCAGGCACAAGTGTAGGAGTTGGCAGATTGCTTGCATAAAAGGGCCCAGGTGCTGGAATCACCACAAAGGTTTTTTAATTGACAATCGAGAACTAAGAGAGGATCCAAAGCTGTTGTAGTTCACGGGAGCGGATGACAACCACATAGCTCTTATGGGCCTCCTGTTAGCCACGTTTAGCATTGGGGCCTTCTGAATTTGAATCTCACTATAGAGGTCTCTGCCAAACAAAGGGAGAGGTGGATTCACTAAAGGCTGGGCTTTTCAGGGGTCACTTGTGGTCATTCGTCTCCATCATTGGGCACTCCGTTCAGAACACTTCATACCCAGACCTGTCCTCCTTTTTTTCTCCTTTGCACTGTCCTGGGCAAGGGCGGTAGTTCCAGCCCCATTGTCCTCCAGGTCCCATGCTGAAGTTGAGAGCAGATCAGCAGCATGAGCCTACATTAACCCTTACGACCTCCTTGGGACACTTTTGGCCATTTTGGTCACTTTTATTATTTTATTTTTTTAATTGGTGGTCATTTCAGCTGTGTTGAGCAAGGGGCATGGAGTTTTGCAGTAATCTTACATTTTACAGATTTCTAAAAAAAAAAAATCCAGTGTCTTCCCCTGAAGTATCTTTTATACTATGTAGAAAATTTTTGTATACGCTTCCTGTACTCAGGAGAAGTGTCCCTGCATGAAGAAACTGTTTGAAAAAAATGTCTTGAAGTTTAAACTTTTTTTTTTTCATAAATGTAAATAAGTCCAGATAAAACTACCAATATTCAATATTTTTGGGGGGATTTTAACCCTTTAAATGCTGGCTTGAATATTTGCATCATTCATTACAAAAGAACACATTCAGTCATTTTTCATATAAGAAAGAGTGGTGGGATGGAGCATTGCTGGTCAATAGAGCCTTATATGTAAAATATTTAACAAATTATTTGATTCCATTTGTATTTAGGTAGTATGCAATAGAAACGCTCGTGGCTAAAAGTGTCCCATTGATTTCCATTAAAAACGTTTAACTGTTAGTCAAAAAGGAAAGTTTAAAACAATTATTTCATACCAAAATTTCATTTGTAAGAGTCATATCTGACATCTTTACAGGATTCCTTCAGATTCAACTGTTTTACCACTGTAGGCAGATGCAGAGAAATTCTGGTATTTAAGTTATATCATGAAGCTGTGATTGATTTATTTGCGTGTGCGTATTGGGTGTGCATGTGTTTGAGCATGATTTTGTAAGCATGCACTGATCATTTCAGGGGTTAAAATGGCATCCTTTGAAAAATTGAAAGAATGCTATGCATTTTCGCAATGAGAGTTCAAAGATATCCTCTCTGGGGAAGCCACATGATTATAAACCTATGTAACTGCATTTGTTAAATGGTCTCTCTGTAGGATTTAGAGGTGTAAGATTTTGGGATAGGGCCTTGGAAAATGTACTTAGTGAATATTTGAATTATTACTTGGAAGTTATTTTTCAAATGCATGTGTACGTGTGTGGGTGTGTATATGTGTGTGTATATATATCCATATATGTGTGTATATGTGTATAGTATATGTGTGTATATCTTTGTGTATATAGTGTGTGTTTGTGGGCGCGTTTCATCTTCCGGATTTTTACCATCACCGTGGGGACGTCTTGCCCTTGTGGGGACATTTTCCCAGTCTTCACGGGTACGAACCCCGTTTTGAGGGTCAAGATTAGGTTTTAGAGATTAAGTTACAAGTTTTGGTTAGGATTAGGACAAGGGTTAGGTTTAGGCAATCAGTTATGGGCGTGAGGTTTAGGGGAAAGGGCTAGGGAATGCACTGTCAATGGATGTACCCCATGGGGATATAAAAACAAGCGTTTGTGTATGTATATTAAAATATTTCTTTTTGTATTGATTATTTTTACTTTGTTAAAAAAAAGACTTTTTGGACTGATGTTAAAGGTTTGAAACATGTTGGTTCATTGTAAATAAATCTTTAAATGCTCCCAATGACTGACTTTCTATTATGATAATCATAATTATCCTATAACTTCCAGAAGGGGTAAGAACTTGCCTGTGAGGTCGTAAAGTTGTATTTTGGCATGGAAGATATAAAAAAAAAAATCCCCCCAAACAAGTAGGGGATGCATTTTCTGCCAGTGCAGTTGGCAGGAAACGCCTGGCCCAGGAAACACATGGAAAATAATTTTACACACAGACGCATTTCTAAACAGCCAGCATTCCTGGTTCATACAGGAGCAGCTGCGTCAGACGGTCTGACAACTGAATTGTGCTTTTGACCGCTGAAGTTTAAGTGATAGAAAAGAAACGTGAATTTTAGTCAGCGGTGAGTTTTGCTGCTGCCCTCTCAATAAAACATGTTAAATAAATCAGAGTCGGTAGGTTACAGACGAGTCCTTTCAATAAGAATTTCATGAATGAAGCTGCAGCATGACTGTAGAGAGTTAAAGGCATAGTCCGAAGTTCCCCCCGTAAAAAATAAACGTTAGACTTGAGCAAGTGAAATCTGTCTCAAAACCAGTCTTCCGGCCTCTACTCCCGTGCCGTGGTGCATTTGAATGCAACTCTCTTTCCCCCTGCCTGTAATTTGCTCTTTTGTATTGTTTTGGTCTGGTTGGGACATTTCTGGGTGGAGATTTCTGTTTATATCAGCAGCCAATGACAGAGCTAAGAGCATGCACTGTGTGGAAATAAGCTCATGATTGGAGCAGACGTCAGTCACTCGAACTCTCGAAGGAAAAAAAAAAGAAAGAAAGAAAACACCGTGTATGCACTGAAGAAAAGGTAAGAGCTTCAGATAATGCACTTTGGAAAACCAGGGTTCATAATAGTTTGGCTTGTACCCGCTTCTGAGCTCTGAAGGAGAAGCTTGAAGTTGAATAGGCTAGCTAGAACGAGGCGGCCGTTAGCCTGAGAGGGAGGGGGCGCTAAGTTTGAATACTGTTGTTTGCAAACAAAAATGCTGGAGGGACTTCGGACTCTACCTTTAAACATTCAGACCAAAGAAGTTTAATTTCCCGACAGTTGTCATTTCTGGCGTTACAGTTACACACCACAGTCAGTTATCTACAAACACCAGTTGATCCGTCCGTACATCTGTGATATTATCAGCGGTATGTGACAGTTGGAGGTCCTGTCTCTCCATTTCCAAGAGATGGTCTCACCTGATTATTTAACTTTGTCGCTGTCTCTGTCTCTGGGTAAACGGCCAAGGCTGCCGACAAGAGCGCTCAAGTTAAATAAATAAAAAGGCTGCAATAAAAGTATAATGCTTGATTCAAACATCAGCTTTCGAGGTGGGAGGCAGGTGCGCAAACCATTCGACCAAACAGGCGTCTGTGGTCATAAATCACCTGGAATCATAGTGTCAGGACCCGAGACTGTCACGTCACCATGAACCAGTTCTACTCTCTAACATCATTGTGATTGTAAAGGACAGCATTTAAACGTATATCTTCTCCTACGCCGTCTTTCTTTTCTTTTGCAGCAGCAGCAGTTCAAACTCGTCTACGTTACCATGGTGACTCCTCGAATCAGTGTTCAATTGATGCTGGCTTTTTATCATGGTGAGGCAAGTGTAAAGCCCGGGTTGAATAGGGGATTATCACGCTTACCGGAACTTCCCGGTATTTGGTCACTTCCTCTTCCGGGCCATGTTAACGACAGCCGTTCCTGCTCTGTTTTACTGTTTAAATCGTATAAACTCCAAACATACTTAAGTTTTCATTCCAGACTGAAGTGATACTGGATCAAAAGCTGGATCAAAGCGATCGATTCGCTGCAGTGAAGGGCCGAACTTTATAATAAAACACACGTTTGTTTGTCGCCGGTGGGGCACGACACCTGCACTTCACGGCATGCTAGCATTAGCCAGCTAGCGTTTACCAACGTGCTTAACTTTGTGCGTCTTAAAACACACATACATCTGAAAATCGGGTCTGTACCTCCCCGTTTCCAGTGGAACAACTGGGGACTGCCAAGAAAGGAGACGCTTTCAGATGCTTGTGTGTTTTCAGCCGCACAAAGTTAGGCACGTCATCAAGCTGGCTAATGCTAACCTGCTAACAGTAGTCCGCCAGCTACTACTCTGTTAAACTTTGTTAATCGGATAAAAGCCAATGCCAAGTTTTCATTCCAGACTGAGTGATGCTAAGGAAGAAGTGGATCAAAGCGACCGATTCGCCGCGGTGAAGGACCGAACTTTATAATAAAACGACACACGTTTGTTTGTAGCCGGCAGTCTGCACAGTCGTGTTAGCAGGTTAGCATTAGCCAGCTCGATGACGTGCCTAACTTTGTGCGGCTGAAAACACACAAGCATCTGAAAGCGTCTCCTTTTTTTTGGCAGTCCCCAGTTGTTCCACTGGAAACGGGGGGGTACAGACCCGATTTTCAGACGCTTGTATGTTTTCACAAGCGAAAAGTTGGTAACGTCAGCTAACGCGAGCTTGCTAACGCTAGCTGTAGTGTAGTCTGCATCATTGAAGTGCCGACTACAGACATACGTGCAACCCTGTTTTATTTGAAATTTCGGTCATTCACTCCGACAAATCGCTTTCATCCACTTCTTCCTTAGTGTCTTTTTAGTCGGGAATCCATGAAAACTTAGGTACGGCTGGCGATGTTTATTAGATGTACACAATGGAACAGAGCAGCAACATCGAGACTTGGATTGAGCCATTCCTGGCCCGGAAGAGGAAGCTTCTGATGTTTCAACTTCCGGAAACCAGAACGCGGAAGTGTGATAATCCCCTATTACCCTGAGTGGATTAAATCAGCTGTTCTGGGACTGAAAACTCAGAGTTTCGAATCTCCGAGTAGATCAATTTAGAGTTCAGGGCTACACTCAGCTTGTTGAACCTGCTTCGTGTAACGGACCCCAGGTAACAATTTTAATGCCAGGCATGAACGGAAAACAAGCAGTCTATGTCCAGCAGACAGCACAGAAAAATGAATTGGTGGGGTCAGGGTCCTGTATGCACTCGGTGTGGTACCATCGTTCACACCTGTCGCACTGGGTCTGTGAAAATGGAAGGCTGCAAGAATAAGAAGCATTTGAAGCAATTACATCCAAAGACCGATAGAATCAAAACATTCTTAGACTATATCTATCTTCGTTTATGAATAACTTTATATTATATTTGACTTATTATTGCTATTGTTGTTATTTGTACCATGCCATTGTATTGATTTTATGTTCAATTGTTATTATAACTTAAGTCTTTTTCTTTATTATGATATTACTATGATGATGATGATGATTTGTTTTTCATTGATGCTGTTAATTTTGTGATGTTTTTAATGGACCTCAGAAAAAATAGCTGTTTCCAGGTGTAGCAGCTATTGGGGATCTTACATGTAATAAAATCAAAATCAAATCAAATCAAGCCTACAACCAAAATGAAAATACGGACAAACGTCATCACTCAGGATGTAAATATCAGATAGCTGATCTTTACAGGGACGTGTTTATTAAACAGTAATTTGTAAGGACGTGCTCTCTGCAGTGGTGAATTGTAGCGTACTATGCAACCTTTGGTGGAACTTCTTAGACTAAAGGACCTCAGAACTCTTGGATTCTTTTCTTTTTTAAGCCATTAAACCGTCTTATTTCAGCGGCTCGTCTAGGACTGGAATTCAGACATACTTTAATATAAAATAGCCATTATAGGCTACTTGCCCACGTAGTTGCTTGTGCTTTATCCTTCAGTTCATTGTCTCAACATTGAAAGAAAACCTAGGACAGTGGCCCTTAAGGACAAACTTTCGAAACACCTGTGCTTTAATTGCATAAGTGGTTTGTGCCAATTACATCAAGATGTCCCAGATTTGTGTCCTCTGTCAGTCATTTATATTCGGGCTGGAAAGTGTGACTTCCACACAACAGAGACAGTGGATCCTGAAAAACTGAGTGAGCTCAAAGATTTTCTGCGGGAGGGGAGGTACCCCGAAGGCTATGACAAGCACCAACGATATACATCAAAGAGAAGAGCCTCAAATTTCTGCCTGGAAGGTAAGCGAAGAAGTTAACATGAAAATATTCATACTACTCATAAAAAGTTAGGGATATTCAACCTTCGGTTACAACTGATATTATTTGATCAGACAATAATACAGCAGGGGCCTGTATGACGAAGATGGATTAACATACCCCGGATTTCTCTCTTTTACCTGGTTAACTTAACCAGTCATCCGCGATCTTGATAAACGGTACCAGAAGCTGGTTATCAACTCGGTAACTCAACCCAGGGTTTCCAATCTTGATCAGTGCGCGCTCACATAAAAGGGGCGGAGTTGGAAGCGCCTGACCAATCACAGACATGGAGAAACAGAGAGTGACACATTTCACCATGGAGGAGCAGACGATGATACTTAAGAAGTATGAAGAATTCAGGAACATCATCCAGGCCAGAAACAACACAGTCGCTGCAGCAAAAGCAGGAAGGAATGCTGGCTGTTAATGTGCAAGTCCATGCGATTGTACAATCATGGAACAATATCGGACTGATCACTGTCACCTCATCACACTACAGCGCTTCCGTGTGTTTCCTTCTCATGTATAGATATTTTCAGGCTCATGTCGTGCACGTGTTGTAACGCTTCACCTTGATGGCGTTGGTGGGTGTGGCTCCATAAGTTCATGTTTTCTGCATGTGTGACCGCTTAACCACATTATTTGTAGATGCAACTCCAGCAGCACAAGATGATCATGGGAACAAGTAAAGAACAAAATTTACAAAAATATAATCAGCGTCGCCAACAGTGTGCATGAAACTACCTGTGAATGAATGAATGAATGAATTGACATTTTACTGAGTGGGATTTGAACACCATGAGCTTAATTCAGCTACAAAAATTAAGTTATTCAGCTACATCAGTACAGCACTAATATTTGTTTTCAATCAAGGTGAAGCGTTGGTCTATATCAAAATTAATTTATTTAGTCTATTAACATTAATAAAACCTTAGTGCGATGCAGAGCGTCTGTGGAGTCGTTGCCCGGCTGCGATGCGTTACATTTGTGTCCGGTTCCAACAGCTGACAGATGTAACGCAGTCCAGCAGAGAAAACCTCCATCTTTCATATAAAATGTCATCTGGCAGATCAAAAGTGTTGCACCATCTCTGAATATTCTCTCTTTTCGAAGAACTCCCACAATCTGCACCAGCAGATCTTCTAAAAATGGGCAGGCCATATTCCAAGAGCACGAATTGGTCAGGGGGTGGTGCTTTTATACTCTGTGATCTCTTATCCTGGACTTAACCTGGTCTGGACCAGGTTAGGCGTTCAGCATAAGTTACCGGGGAGATAGAACCCGATCAGAAGTGAACCAGCGTCGTAGGATGGAACCCCTTTAGTTACATCGATAAGAGAAAATCCGGCCTCGTCGCAGGAGTTTACAATATTAACATCTGTGTCTTTTATTTGATTCAGTTGCAGTTGTCCCTGAAAATCTATTTAAAGAAAGAAAATATTTATTTAGATTTATCTAGATTAAAGCCTCTAATTAATTAAATTTCCTGAGTCCCACCCCTAATATCTATATCTATATATAGATATATGTATACACATGTTAGGGGCAGGACTCAGTTAGAAAATTAAATGATGAGGATCTATATTACATCCAGCATGCATAAAGGAGCTAAAAGGGAGAGGTGTAAAGTTGTATGTGGTGCACAGGAGGCAGATACACTGTTCCAACAATTCCATTCTAGTAACCTCGGCTCCCATTTGGGACAAATTAAAACCAGGGATGCAATTTCCCAAAGGTTTTACTGGCCTGGATTGTCAGAGGACATTGAAAATTGAGTATTGATCTGGTTTTCTTGTGTTAAATATTTTCAATTCAATTCAATTCAAATGACTATTTGTCCCCAAGGGGCAATTCAAAAGGAGCAAAAAAGTAGCCAAAAAACCATCAAACACGTGACAGACGTACAAACAAGTCACACTCCCTATTCCAAAGCAACACATAAAAGTTATAAATCTAAAACACATTAAAAAATGTAAAAAGTTAGAACATAGTAACACAAGCTAATTAAAAAAAATAAATAATTGCAAGTAGAATGCAGTGCATTTCGCCCTGTCTGCAGATTTAATGTTAACAACCCGAGATGAGAAGCTGGACAGCCCTCCTCTGTGTCCTGCACCCTGGACAACGGAGTCTGCGTCCCGAGGGGAGCCACTCAAACTCAGAAAAAAGAATGTGCGAGGGGTCTTTTAAAACACAATGGCCCTCATTTATCAAACTATCGTAGAAATGGTCGCACATCTGATCGTAAAACTGCTCGTACGATTGGACCCATGTGTGATTTATTAAAACGTTCGTATCGGTCCAATCTCGTCGTACAAACAAAAGAGTCTTGATAAATTCCACTGCTGAAATCCATCGTCATTTAAATGTCACGCCCACGGTTACGCCCTTAAACATGCATGATTATGAGGCTTCACCCGGCGAGGTTGGACCATGGAGAGGAGAGATTCTGCCAGAAAAGTAACTTTTGGGGAGATTAAGACAGAATTCCTCATTTGTGAGGTGGGAAAGATTAAGGAGGTGTTTGGCAGCTTAAAAACCGGAGTCAGAGACGTGCACAAAAACGCTGCACAGAAGAGGATCAGCAGCCTCACCGGTGTGAACGACTCCGGCTGAGATATTAATAAAAGTCTCAATCTAGGCCTGGCTGATATGGTTTATTCGTTTTATTACTTATGAAATTTAATAATAGCTCACATCCAATAGCAATGTCACAATTCTTCAGGCAATGGGTCGAGAAAAAAGTGGTCCTCGACCTCGCCACCAAATGAGGTTTCACCGTCACCATCACCCCCCCACCTCCCCCCGACCCAGATAGGGACAGAAGAAACGATGACTTGCATTAGCACAGCTAAGGGACAGGCTACTGACTGAGCACTTACACAACTTTAAAGTATAGATTACTTATTAGAAATGACGGATCAGCTGCTGTCCCCTCCGTATAGCCCAGTGGTAGTTTGATAAATGAGGGCCACTATCCTCAGGACTCTGAAGCAGCTGCCTCACCGTCTTCACTGTTTCCCCCGAACCAGCCTAACTGTGCCCAACTTATTGTTGCAACACAGAGATCGTATCCGGTAATCCGCAATGGCGGCGTGTATTGGCTTATAGACGTAAATATAATGGCATTATCGAACCCGTTAAAATTATTTTTTAATTATTTTTAGGGTAAATATAATTTTTCTAGGAAATGTACTTTCATTCTGTACCCCCCTCAAACGACCTGTTTTTTTTTTTTTTAAATATAGCTTTTCATAAAAATGTTCCATATTCAACCTTTAAATTAAAAAAAAAAAAAAGTTTACAATATAAGTTTATACTTAAAAAAAAAAAAAAAAAAAAAACACTTACGTGGCCGCTCTCTGGCATCCTTGATGGTCACTGTGGTGCAGTGATCCACCTGTGTCAGGGATAGCAATGATATCCTCTTAAAGGAATAGTACGCCCACAGAACAATGGTCCTTCATCTTCTCCTCATCCTCATGCTGAGCAAGACTCTGGAGCACTTTAATATCTCAAATGCTGCCGGAGATCCTGGGGGGGGTTAATTTTCCCCCAACTTTCATTTAATGGAGATCATCAGCGCCCGATCTAAAAAGGTCCATAAAAGTCACAAAAACTTGTCAATATTCCTCCATACTGCTCGTCCAATGTAATCCAAGTGTCCTGAGTGGGCAGCGTCCAGAATTTACTGGAAACCACATCATTTAGTAGATTTTTATAGTTGCAACAGTTCTACATCGCATCTCCTGCAAGCACGCCGACGTGCGTTCATGAAACTACGGAAGCTGGGGCAGACGAGATTGCACGTTCTCTTTTTCTTTCTTTCGTTTTAAATCAATATCCAACCCCTCTTGGACCCTCTTGTGTTTGTCCCAGTTTGTCTGCAGCTCTGTCGCTCTTAGCACAATGTAAACAGCAAGTTTCTTCTTCTATACTTGTGTTATCGGCAGAGTAGGCTCTGAACACAGAGGCTTCCGTAGTTTCATGCATGGGCTTATGCGTGCTTTGCACAAGTAAGATGTAGTACTGTTTAGGCTCTAAAAATCTACTAAATGATGGTTTCCAGTAAATTCTGGACGCTACCCACTCAGGACACTTGGATTACATTGGACGAGCAGTATGGAGGAATATTGACAAGTTTTTGTGGACTTTTATGGACCTTTTTGGTTCAGTCGCTGGTGAACTCTGTTATATGAAAGTTGGGGGAAAACGACCCCCCCCCCCCCCTCCCCCCGGATCTCCGGCTGCATTTGAGATATTAGAAAAGTGCTCACTATGAGGATGAGGAGAAGACAAAAGACCATCATTCTGTGGGTGTACTATTCCAAATTTGATGCGTCCCACAACATTCATTGTGGGACCTGGAGCTACTGATCCAAGTGTTTCATGTGTGTCAGAACAGAACTACCACAGCCTTTCTGGGAGCGAGCAGGATTTGAACCCCAGTCTCTAAGAATCTTGCGCACTTACCAGTCAGCCAAAGGAATATCTTTGTGGCCACGTAGCTAAGGTACATGGTCAATCTGAGGCATAATGACAGAACCCCCGACACACTCACACTTGCATCCTGCCACACAGATGAAAATATTGGCCACATTTCATTGGAAATGGTTTTGTTAAAACATTTTTAACTATTTAACAGGGGTTTCTTTCATTTCCCAGCTGTGTTGAAGCAGAACTTAGCAGCCATGTCTTAAACCGCGCACTTCCCCGAGTGCACTGGAACTGTTACCGGAAGTGACGAACTAGCATTGACCGCTAACGTGAGCTAACTACTGAACCGGTATAACCACGGCTTAAAACACATGACTAGATAATAACGGTCATCAAGGAGTGAACAGCTTGGTAGCATGCCACAATATACATTAGTAATTATGTCTGAATAATTTCATAAGTGTTACTTAAATTAGTACAACACCGCCTCCGATGCAGCAGGGATCGCCACCGCTTCGTTCACTGCTGTTATTCAGCTCTGAATGCAGTTAAAAGTCCCGCCTCTTCCACTACGTCAGCAAGATGGCATCCATTAGTGCGAGTAGTGTGCTTTGTTTTTTACTTCGTTTTTGGCCATTAAGTCAACATCCGGGTTTTTTCAGAGCATTGAATTTTAGCTAAAATGACAGCACAAACACACTACACACTCAAAAATAGTGTTTGTGCTCAAGTGCGCAGTTTGAGACAGGCCAGTAACTTCAGTGTGGGACTCCCCCATAGTGGTCTCCTTTCACAATCGTAAAGTTCGTACTCCTCCTACACCCCCACAGTACACAGACTTCTCTACTGTCTTTCCTCTATTCTGATACCTGAATATCTCTCTAAGCTTTTACTAGCTTGTTGATGCTACGTTGGTAGCAGCAGCTCGTCTCCCTCTGCTCAAAGCAGAGTCCTGTGTTTCCTGCAGTAGGACGTTTTACCGCGTTTTGCGGGTAAATATGTCGTGGATTATATTTTTTTCTGGTGTCGGCGGGTAGCAGGTAAGAAAACAAACTTATTTACTTTTTGTGGACATGACAAGTGATTATTGAGCCTATTCGACCGTGAGGCTCGGTGCTGCTTCACCCAGCGCCCAGGTAGCACAACGTGAACCGGATCTTCACTCTGGTCCAGCAAAGAGAGCCAGGAACCAGTGTTTAGGTGGTGGGAAGCTAAAGACCCGTTTTTTTGTCTGGTTCTGGTTCAAACCAGCACTGGAGGCAGCTCGGTGGATAGAGGACCTGAGTGCTGTACGGCGGTTTCTGTTGTTGCAAGATCTGTGTCGAGTCTACTCAAGCAGACTTGCGAGTGCTGCTTACAGGGCAGAGACACCGGGGGAGGCTAGGAAACATCAAATCACTCCGTAAACACTTTGTTTAGCTCCACAGGGATTCTGAGAAGCATTTATGGAGGTGAAAAAGTTACTGAGTTCTGCTTTATGCCTTTGCTTGAATGCCACTACTCTAACCCCGTGTTCACACCAGACGCCTCCATTCGCGTACACACCTTTATTTCAACATGCGAATGCTGGATGTTTACTCGCTTGATTCGGGCGTTTTTTTTCGCATGAATGGAGCAAATAATACACATGAATAGAAGCTTTATTTGTGCGTCAAGTTGAACTTTCTGGAGTGGGGGATGGTGGTTTGTCACCCGTCATTCACCTCAGTCAGGTGAACATGGCAGAACCCGGTTATTTTAGCACTTTGAGAGAGTTGCAGTGTTGTTCCTGCTTTTGAAGTCGAAGAACCGAAGACGCCGCCGAGGTCTCGGAGCTCGGTGGATTTCATCACCTGATCCAGGAGTTACGTCTGGATGACGGTCGCTTCCAGGAGGATTTCCCGAGCCCAGTTTGATGGGCTTCTGTCGGGGAGGATCGGTGCTGCATATCCCTCCAGGATACAAACTACAGGTGCTGTATTTCAGCTGCGGAGCGTCGGTCCACTTGCCTTGGGTGAGTAAGCTAGCCGCAGCTAGTTAGCGCTTCCAGCTAAACTTCCAATAACTTCCAACTTCCAGCAAAAAAACATGGCTGTTGTCGCTAGTTATTGTTGCTCAGTTTGAGTCTCTGCCGTCTCCTCGCCTCCACTTCTCAACATTTAACCAGCTGATTAAACGCAACTCGTAAGTGACCGCTTTCCTGCTGCTTTCTAAAGTGTTTGTTGACATCAGCTGAGGCTGAACTCCTGGTGCTGGAGTGTCATCTTCTGACCAAACTGAATACTACACTAATCTGAACACAGACTCATATTGACTTATATTGATGTTTTATAACAAACAACGTCAATTGATTTATGTAGTGAGGACAGAGCTGCATATTCCTCCAGGAACTCCGGTTCCTGCTGCAGTGTCAGCGTTGTGACGTTTCGTCCATCAAACACCGGCTGCAGAGACAAGCAGCTTTTGGTTAATGAGGTTTTGTCTGACCGGGTTTTCAGACCTTAATACTTTGTATTATTCCTACGCTTTTGTGTGCAGCACTTTGTGATTTTATCTGTGAAAGCGCTCTCCCCTTCTTTACTATAGAAGAGAGCAGCGAGCTGCAGAGCGCCGGTCCGTTTACATCACGTCTCATTAATTTTCAATGGTGACGCTCGTATTGTTCGCGTATCAAAAACGCTCAAGTTCAATTTTTTCAACTTGAGCAAACAGGTGAAATACGCTCATTTCGCGCGAGTAAAATGCTACATTTGCGCGAGTTAGACGCGTTTGGGACTCGTCGCGCCGCAAATTCTAATCAAACGTGCCACGCCAATGCGCGTCTATTTGCATCTGTACATTGACTTAACATGTAATTCATTCTCGCGAATGAATTTATTTGCATCTGGTGTGAATACAGGGTTAGAACTCTTGCAAAAACTGGTCGGAGAAAATCCCCAAACTTGGGACAAGTATCTGGATGCCGTCATGTTTGGGCTGCGGACAAAAAAGCAGCTCACAACGGCCATTTTATCTTATGTTTGGCCAAGAAGTGTGGGACCCATCAGAGGTTCCGTTATCACCCATTATCAGGTGAAGTAGATATGTTCTGGGATCAATAAGTAAACATTTCATATGGCCAGATTATCTTTTTGTCTATGTACGCTATTTGTCTAACATGATTGACTTGCTCCGATAGGTGGATGCTTCCTTTGATCATACTTAAAGAAGATGTGGCCATTGATTTTGCATGGCACAAAACTGTCATGAGCATTGTTGAAGAGAATGTAAACACAACAGAACCAGAGGCAGGCTCGCTAAACTGTCAGAGCACAACCTTGGTGTGGGGGACATGGTGTGGCGTCAAAACATCAGAAGCAACCAGAGAAAAGGAGGCAAGCTCGACCCTGAGTATTTGGGTCCCTTCATGGTCACTAATATCGAGGGGAAGAGTGCTGACCTCACTGACATGGAGGGTTGCTGTACGTTCGCAGTAAACATTGACCACATGAAAATGCACAACATGGAGTCCCCAAGAGTGCAACATAAATCAAAGAGTGGTCATCATCCCCCTCCTGTTACCACACCAACTCCCTCTGCGCCTCCAGCAGCAGCCTCTACAACCTCAGTCCCTCCACCCACACCAGTGTCTGATTTGACGTCCTTCAATGAAAAGTGTACGTATTTTAACTTGACACTAGCCGTTTCCAATTTTAATTTAAAGGAATAGTACACCCACAGGATGATGTAACTTTATTTTCCACTTCCCCTCATGGTGAGCAAGACTCTGGAGCACTTTTTTAATATCTCAAATGCAGCCGGCGATCAGGAAGGCTTCTTGTTTCCCCCCAACTTTAATATAATGGAGTTCGCCAGGGCCCGAGCCAAAAAGGTCCATAAAAGTCCACAAAAACTTGGCAATATTCCTCCATACTGCTCGTCCAATGTAATCCACGTGTCCTGAGTGGGTAGCGTCCAGAATTTACTGGAAACCACATCATTTAGTAGATTTTTAGAGCCATCACATCATGAAAGTCCTGGAGAGACTCTTACTGGCTCACCTCAACAAGCAACTCAACACCTTTCAGGACCCATTACAGTTCGCATATGGTAATGGGCTTGGGGTTGAAGACGCCATCATCTTCCTGCTTCAGAGAGCCCACTCTCATCTGGACCAGTCAGGCAGCACTTTGAGGGTCATGTTCTTTGATTTCTCAAGTGCCTTTAATACTATGAATGCATGGGAGATGAATGTTCGAGTGTGGGTGGAGGGGTGCATTTGTGGGATTTGTGTGTATGGGGTGGGAGGGGTTTGGGTGTGGAGCGGGGGTGGATCTGTGAGGGGATGGGATGCGGGGCAGCTGAGTGAATGAGGGTGGTGTGTGGGAGGGTGGACGGGCTGGGGTTCTGGTGGGGTTGAAGGATTGTGTATGTCACGGCCGGGGTGGGGGTGTGGGCTTGGGTAAAGAGAGAGGGGGCATGGGGACCAGGGGGGCGGATATGAGGGAATTAGCTGGCTATGTGGGAGGAGGATGTGGATGGGATGGGGGAGTGTTGGCGGGGGTAAAGTTGTGGGTTGTTCAGGGAAGGGTGTGGGGGTGATAGGATAGAATGGGGGAGGGAGATGTGAGTAAGTGGTCGGAGGAAAGGGGGGTGGGGGAAGGAGGCGTATGCTTGTGAGTGTCTGGTAGGGATGGTCGTGAGGGGCTGAAGAAAGAAGGGCGGGAGTGTGACAGGTCAGAGGGAAGGGTGGGGCTGGACGTGTATGGAGGTAATGGGGGTATAGGGAGGTGGGGCTTATGTGTTGGGTGGAGGGAGGGGGTCGGTGCAGGTATGTGGGGGGAGTGCATGTGGGTGTTCGAGGGTATCAGGAGGTGGGGGTATTTGTGGGGGACAGAGGGAGGAGGGTGTTGGGGGTGGAGGGAGGCTGTGACTGTGGGTATGTAAAGTCGGAGAGCGAAGCGGGGGAGTGCATGTGGGTGTTGGGGGTATGTGTGTGGGGAGTGAGTGTGGTAGTTGTAGTAGTGCCCTGGGTGTGTGGGGCAGGGGCTGGCCTGTCCTGGGGGGGGGTGTCGTCTGGTGGGTCCGGTCCTCCTGGGTTTCGGGTGGGGGGGCTGCTCTTGGGCCCTTGGGCCCTGGGCCCGGCGCTGTCCCTGCCCTGGGGTCGGCTGGCGCCCTGTGGGGTCAGCAGCTGCTGGTCTTGGTCCGCTGGGGCCTGGACCCCGAGACCATGGGGGGCTCCGGATAGGGCCGCCTTTTGCCACCCTCTGGGGGATGCATGTCCGTTCTTTTGGGGAGGTGGCTGGGATCTGGGCCTCTGGATGGCAAAACTGTTCAACACAATAAAGCAGGAGGATATCCGTTCTGCTTGCTATGATGCTGGACAGGACAAGTTAGAAAAAAAAGAAGAAAAAAAGAAGAAAAGAATGCTGCACAAGCTGATGAAGATGATGGAGGATTCTTCCTCCTCTTCACAACACAGTGAAGAATCAACAGTGTGTTCAGTGGGAGGCTGCATCAGGTTCACTGTAGAATGGAGAGATACATAAATTCATTCCTACCAGCAGCATCACTCTGAAGAACAAGACTGACTTATTATTGTTACTTAATATAAATGTTATATTGTTAAAAACAAAAGAAAAAAGTGAGCTTTTTGCAATGTTGAATTTCCCTTCTGGGATAAACAAAGTATTTTTCATTTCATCTGTACGTCCATCAGACGTCTAATGTTTAGTGGGTAATCAACACTTCTGTCTGTTGTCGTAACTTTGCTTTGTCTTGTCTTTTCTGATGACTTTTTTTTCAAAATACTAAAGGGGTGAATTCCAGTTCCTGTCTTAACCCTCAATCTCAAAAATGCGCACTCCGGCAAAGTGCAAGGTCTGTCCTCATTCTCAGAATGTTAAACTAAGGGGCAAGTTTGAGGCTGAATCGCCCCAAATATTGAGATTCTCCGACACCACCTTGTGAGTAAGGATTACCCAGAATGCAGCGGCAAAGAAGGCGAGCTACAAATCTTAAGTATTTTCTTTGTTAATATTACAAAAAATATTGTATTATCTTAGTTTAGGACCATGTTATGGATTAGTTACCTCATTGTTGCATAATATTCATGTTTATTTTAAGATCTTTTGTCAATAGCAGCCGGTGCGGTCAAACCATGTTACTATTGTTTAAGTTAGTTAATGTTACAAAATGGGTTTTTTTTTCTCGGTGCTATTGTCGTTTTATCAAGATAAAAGCCTGTATAACGTGCTTGTGCCGATAACAGTATAAGACGACCGGGCTGATGTCATCTCCCGTAGCTGCAGAGTTATCTAAAGATAGTTCTGCTTCATTCCTTCATGACTGCCAGCGGCAGTAAACAAAGTGGACATGTCTCCTCCCAGGTCGAGTCCTGATGACAACAAAGTCAATCAGGCGACGTGTCGGCCAGCTGACTGCAGTCATCCAGGAATTTACAGAATCACAGTTACCTACTTTCATTATAGCTGTGGTATGCAGTGACAGCTGATTATAGGTGCATTTGGACAGAGGTTCCAGGATCAGTTCCTACAACTCCCCGTCTGTAGTTTAGTTATCAGAACTACCTTCCCCATCAGTGTGCGTTCGTACATGGAGGACTTTGTCTCAGATGATTGCATCAAACATGGTTCCTATCAGAGACAAATTTATGCCCCAGATCATCTGATACAAAACTGAGGTTTCTCATCTCTTTTATTCAAAGATATTATAAAAGCTAGCTTACCAACTTTCCATTGTTGAAGAGAACTTTTTCACACATCCTTGTTTTCAGTAGAGGATCTTTACTTTAGAGGACGTCCACCAAAGTATCCGGGCAGCAGCCGCAGATTCTATTGCCACACTTTGCAGCTGTATTTGGGTCATTAAATCAGTATAAATAATTGCTTTTGGACATTTCAGAGTAGTTCTGGATTCGGGACGTGTACCATTGTGATGGATTTAATAATGAATTGGTACACTCCTATTTAACAGTTCTTGTTGTTATTACGATCTCAGTAAACAGTTGTTACAGATGTGAGACTTTTTAAATATGGCGGCCGGAAGAAGCGGAGATCACCCAAGGGGCGGGGCTTGCCAGTTCTACTAATCACCAAACATCTACATATTTCAGTTCCTATGGAACCCCGAAAAGACCCTGCCTCAAATTGGGGAGCTAAAATGGTTGTAGGAACTAAGGACCAAGGTTTCTAGTTCCTATGTGTCCAAATGCACAAAAAAACGCCTGGTTCCCGAAAAGGCTCGAGGAACTCCAAAAGGTTCCTACAATCAGAAAGCGTCTTATGTCCATGGTGGTGATATTTATACAGACTATTGGTTGATAACTAACAGAGGGAATAAATGACACATGGTCCACAACAATTTCAGAAACATGGAGCTGATGGAGCCGTCAATGATCTGCGTTTGTGGCTGCTGATTAAACAGACGGGGTTAACAGTGCAAATAAATGTAACTAAAGTAAATGCTCTTCTTCTTCTTCTTCTCCTGAATTGACAGACTGAATGCAGCTTTGGCATAATGTTGCCCCCCCCACACACACACACACACACAGTTTGAAGACGTATCTGCCTTTAAGGGGAGTCCCATTTATAAGTCACAAAATAGCCCTTAACAGAGGTTTAGAGAGCTACTAAGATCGAGGGTTAAGATAAGAACTGACCCAAAAAATCATTTCTGGTTTTGTATAATTAAGCTCAGTGTCTTTAGGGAAGGAAAAGCGTTTTTTTTTTTCTTTCTTTCTTTACTGGAGATCTTTTGTTTCGATCTTTTATTGTGAAAGGTGACAGGAAGTGGTCCGCGCCGGAGTGTCAGAGCACGCGGTAGATGTGGACAGCTCTGGACAGGCTGAAAGGCTTTCTTGGTTTCCATTTTTCTGCTTGTGTTTCCCAGCTGGACTGATGGCTCGCCGCTTTATGTGCGCGCTGTGTTTGTCTCTGCAGCTGCTGCAAGGTATGCTCTCTCTCCCTCTCTCTCTCTTTCTTTATTTGCCACGCGCTGCATCATAACGCATGTCCATCTTTCATGACGCAACTTGTCCCAAAGCCTGATAACGGTCTACTGCGGCGCATAATCCAGGGGAGGTCTGCGGTCACACAATCCGCTTAAAATCAGAGATCATCCGCCAACAATGAGAGTTATTTAATCTGCGGGAGGAGAGAGCTGCTCTGGATGCAGGACCCACCCATCTGCCATCCGGGGGGGGGAGCACGTGCTGGATGCAGATGTGATGGAGATCAGCCACCACTCAGGAAAATGCGCTTACTTCATGTTTAAGGCTAAACGCTCCAGACAAATGGGGTAAAAAATGTAACTAACTGGTATCACCATGAAACTTTCCTGCTTTATTCCTCACATATAAAATTTTTGAATAGCAAGTTTTCTGAAATTTTATGTCTAAATATGCAAATTAGGTTTTATATAGCCAAAGATTTGCAAACATTTCTAGGAAAAAAAAAATCTAAATACAGGATGAAATCAGGTTCAGTTTCTTTTGAATTTTGTTCACATGTTAAAGTCAAACGTTTTTACAGAGGGGATATCGCTACACACTCAAAAATAGAGGTACCAGTTTGTACTTAAAAGGGTACAAAGCTTGTTGCTGGGGGGGGTTCCTTTCTGAAAGACATTTCTGTACCTTCGGTCCTGGTCCATTTTTGTACCTTATCAAGCTGTATGACTTAAAGTAAAATTAAACCAATAGGCTTTATGCACATCTCCAGCACTTCCTGAACTTAATACTGCACCTTTATTTCCTGTCTTACATGATTGGATGAACTGATTAATCCAGGTGTGTCTGACCTCAGTAAATGATCGGACACACCTGTATTAATCAGTTCATCCAATCATGTAAGACAGGAAACAAAGAAGCAGTATTAAGTTCAGGAAGTTCTGGAGCTGTGCATAAAGCCCATTAAAAATGATGAATAAAAGTCAATAAAATAGAGATTATGACAACAATCAAAGATGCTAATAAGAAATGAATAATTATTATATACCTTTAAAATCGAAGATAAAGGGAAGAAATAGGGAAATAAGGCAAACTGAACGCCCTGTCAGTGAATGATGACCATAACCCAACCTCAGCAACAGGAAGTTGCCAGACAAAGATTTAAATTAGGGATGTCCCGATACCGATGCCAATATTGGTATTTGCTCTGATACTGCCCTATTTTGCAGTACTCGTACTCGTGAAATACTCGTTCACGACAGCACCTGATACCGGACGTCACATGACGCCATGCTGGCAGAAATACTCTTCAATATGAGCGTTGCCGGCTTACTGTGTGTGTGTGGGGGGTGGGGGGGTGTATGATAGACAAAGATTGGAGGCGTCTGGACGATCTGGGCCCGGTTGTTCAATTCTCGGTTATTTTAACCACTGGTTAACCCTTAACGGTCCGTTAAATCCTTAACCTGCCGTTAGCTAACCGACTGTTAAATATGCGTTGTTCAAAGCATGGTTAGTCATGCCGTCAGCTAACAGCACCGTCAAAGTTAACCATAGGGTTAGCACCAATGTATCCCACAATTCCCCATTTTGTTTACTTCTGGTACTGTAAAAAGTAATGTAAGTCTGTGTCTCCTTATTGCTGTGAGGAAGACACGGGGGGGCCGACTCTCACTTTATTTTCCCACCGTGAACAGAGCTGCTGTTAGCCGCAACACACTCTTCCTCATCCCCCAGTCTCTCCATCCTTCCCCGTTCTCTTCACACTCTTGCGCCCCCCCCCAGCTCATCCGGCCTCACAGTGCAGCAAACCCTCAGTAACAGAACACACGGGACACAGAAAGTATTGATAAGCAAACGATCCCTTTCACTTCAAGGAAAAAGAGGCAGCAATTTCTCTGCCAAAGAAGAAAATGTCATTCAGATCATAGAAACAAGATATTAATCTTTCTAAATATTGAGTCTGTCGTGTCCACAGTTCGTTGCTCGCTCCAAATCGACTCGCAAAGGATTACATAGACCTGAATGCATTCTTTCCCCAAGTGGTTCGCAGCTCCTCATTAGAATAATCCCCGATGTCAAAATCAGGGCCGCAATAACCGCCGTCCTTCCTTCTCCGAAGTGGCATCATGAACGCAGCGTTAGCAACATACGGCATAATGAGAGAAAACCACACCGTTAAAACTTTAGCGGCGGTCCTTAGGTGTGTTAACTTTAACGTCAAGATAACACACGGTTAAAGTTAACTGATTTATGAACAACAAGAGAACCGGACTGTTGAAGTTAACGGTCGGCTAAATGTATTTAACGGCTGGTTAAAAGATAACCCAGTTTTGAACAACTGGGCCCTGGTTAAAGAGCCAGTTCTATGCTGGGTGGGGAGCTGGAGCCAGTTAGAACTGTTGTGGAGGCTGCAGGGCATTTGGACCGTATAAACACCCCCTCCATAACAACCTGCTGGGACAGACAGGAGATGCCTGTCAGTCTGTCAGCTAGCTTACCGTGAAACGCTGCTTTGTTGCGTCCTGCTGACCCCGGCTAACTACCTCTCATAGATTTTAAACCTGTTGGGGCCTTCGGGGTCACTGCTTTCCTTCTCATGGTCTGGCTTATTTCCACTGAACAACAAAGTGCTTGACTGTCATGATGAGCTGTTTTCTAATGTAAGGGTCTCACATGTACTGCGAGTCATTCCTGAATCAGGGAGCATCCATGTAGCAGTGGAGCTGAACCGTGGTTCAGGGCTGCACTGGTTATCGTTGCCATCGTTGGCATGGATGGAGCATTTCTCTGTGGCAGTGAGGTGTGAACACAACAGGCTTCTGGATGTTACTGCTGCAGCTGATCATCAGGTTCAACCATCCTCATGTACCCAGTCTGAATAATTGCTTGCAGAGATAAGTTGTATTGCTTTGAACCACTTCTAAACTTGGGATTCAAGCCATTATCAAGTTTGCAGTTCACCATCAATTACTGGTTATACAGCAATATCTGCTGATATGTGATATGAAAGGCAACTTCATAAGGACCCAAACGTAGATTTGATTCACCAACCCACATGAGATTAATAATAATAATAATAATTACTACTAATGCTGCCACTACTACTATGATCATTATTGCCACAACTATTACTACCATTATTTCATACTCTACTTCTATTATTAGGACTAAGAAATAGTAAAAATAAGTACAAATTTTCAACTCCATTTGGATTATGTGTAATGTTGTGATTTAGTTTGGCCACCACAATATGTAGCGTCACCATGTATGATATTAATATTAATATTTCTATTAATATCAATACTAACATAGCCTCAGAGCACCACCTTACCTATTTGATATGTAATGGAAGCAAGGAAAACCATTAACGTCCTAATTAAATCAATCTAAGAATTGATTTCAGTGATCAGTCTCAGGACGCTTTGAGTGAAGTGACCTTTCATGATACATCAGAAAAACCACAAACAACGACTAGTTTACTATTTTTACTGTTGCTATGATGTTCCTTTTCTGAAATGCCGTGTTACTTTTACGCCAGATGTAATGGGACCTCCACCTTCCAGAAAGTTCCACTTTTGTCTCGTCAGTCCACAGAGTATTTTCCCAAAAGTCTTGGGGATCATCAAGATGCTTTCTGGCTAAACTGAGACGAGCCTTTATGTTCTTTTTGCTCAGCAGTGGTTTTGGTCTTGGAACTCTGCCATGCAGCCATTTTTGCCCCCCAGTCTCTTTCTGATGGGGGAGTCATGAACACTGACCTTCATTGAGGCAAGTGAGGCCTGCAGTTCTTGGATGTTGTTCTGGGGTCTTTTGTGACCTCTTGGATGAGTCGTCTTTGTGCTCTTGGGGTCATTTTGGTCGGCCGGCCCCTCCTGGGAAGGTTCACCACTGTTCCATGTTTTCACCATTTGTGGATAATGGTTCTCACTGTGGTTCTCTGGAGTCCCAAAGCTTTAGAAATGGCTTTGGAACCTTTTCCAGACTGATAGATCTCAATGACTTTGTTTCTCATTTGTTCCTGAATTTCTTTGGATGGCAGCATGATGTCTAGCTTTGGAGGATCTTTTGGTCTACTTCACTTTGTCAGGCAGGTCCTATTTAAGTGATTTCTGATGGAGAACAGGTGTGGCAGTAATCAGGCCTGGGTGTGGATTGAGAAACTGAACTCAGCTTTCCAAAGATGTGATAAACCACAGTTAATTTATGTTTTGGAGGTTTGGATCCTCCCTTATAAAAATCTTCATTTAAAAACTGCATTTTGTGTTTACTTCTGTTATCTTTGTCTAATATTTAAATTTCTTTGATGATCTGAAACATATAAGTGTGACAAACATGCAAAAAAGTAAGAAATCAGAAAGGAGGCAAACACTAACACAACTGTTAGGGTCTGGACAGCAGGGTAGGGTGTACGAGAGTGTGTGGTTGTGTGTATGATCCCAACATTGTATCATCATTACCATTATTGCTATAATATCACTATTGTTGCTATTATTCTTATTAGTTTATTGTAATCTCATTAGGTACGTTTACATGGAGACTTTTTCCCTTTCGGTACGAAATCATTCTGATTGAGGATTTCAGGGCAGCTGTTTACATGGGAACTAATTCATTCCGATCTGGCGTGTACATGCGACAATATTTATTCAGAATAACCCTGTCTGACATGCGCAGAATGATGTTACATTACGTTATATAATAAAGACGGAGGTATGAAAACTGATCGTCACGGTTGTTGTGGTTTCTGCAGGACTTTAATCCAGCAGCAGCTGATACTCATGAGCTCCTACTGCAGACAACCAAGAGAAAAAGGCGTAGAGACGGCATTTGGGTAAAAAACAAACTTTCTTTTGCTGTCCAGGGAATTACTTTGTTCACAGCCATCTGTCAAAATGAGGAAACGTCACTCGTTGCACGCTGACGTCTTGTCAAAGCATGCGCTGTAAGAGCGCAACCTCACAACTTTCAGATTCAGCGTTTACATGATACCCCGTTCAGTTTGGGGAGAGAAATATTAAATTCCCGTGAAACCGAATGAAAATTCATTCAGTTCAGCACTTTTCATTCGGAACGGATCATGGATCATTTTCATTCCGAAAGAGCTTTTAAACCAAAAGCAAAATCGGTATATTTAGGTCCATGTAAACCCAGCTACTGTTTGGTTGGTGAAATCTCCCTGAAATGATGGTGAATTTGAACATCCAGACACTGACATGGTTCTCTGTCTCTTTTTGACCTCCCTGATCTGTAGTTGTGTCTCAGGGTGACTTGAGCCTCTCGGACGCTCTGGATGGTGATGACGGTAAACCAAGTAAGTAACACCACCTGCTCTTATAATGAAAAAAAAGTAGAACTAAGTAGAGTAGAGGTTTTAAGAGATGCACCTCTGTATTACATCTGATTTACATGCTAAAATCAGGTTTTGGTTAATTATGTACATACAATTAAAATGTTTACGTAGTGTTAAATGGTAAAGTATTAAATGCTCTATGCTTACATAGTTCCTGTCGTTGAGGTTAACCTCTGGGCCTGTGACATTTAAAAAAAGATGACAAAATATTTTGACTTAAAAAAAAAAATTCATTATTAAACCAAAGTTTTTTAAAAAAGAAAGTTTAGTTTGTTTCTGTAACGTGTCGTGTCCCCAGCATTGAAGCAAGCAGAATGGTGATCGGGCTGCCACGTTGTGCTTAACACATTTGCTTTGTCAAGAGGAACTTGGGGGATATAAGGTTTCTCTTGACGTTTAAAGATGAGGTTGATCTTTCCATTTGTCTATTTCTGAACTTACTCCGGATGGGATTCAATGCGTTTAAAGGACTAGTACGCCCACAGAATGATGTAACTTTATTTTCCACTTCCCCTCATGGTGAGCAAGACTCTGGAGCACTTTTATAATATCTCAAATGCAGCCGGCGATCAGGAAGGCTTCTAGTTTTCCCCCAACTTTCATATAATGGAGTTCGCCAGGGCCCGAGCCAAAAAGGTCCATAAAAGTCCACAAAAACTTGTCAATATTCCTCCATACTGCTCGTCCAATGTAATCCAAGTGTCCTGAGTGGGTAGCGTCCAGAATTTACTGGAAACAACAACAACATTTAGTAGATTTTTAGAGCCTAAACAGGAGAACATCTTACTTTCGCGAAGCACGCATATGCGTGTTCACGAAACTACGGAAGCCTCAGCGTTCAGAGCCTACATAGCCGATAATGCAAGCACAGAAGAAGAAATTTGCTGTTTACATTGTGCCAAGAGCGACAGACCCGCAGACAAACCAGGACAAAAACACAAGAGGGTCCAAGAGGGGTTGGATATTGATTTAAAACAACGAAAGAAAGAGAAAGCACAATCTCGTCTGCCGCGGCTTCTGTAGTTTCATGAATGCGCATGGATGTGCTTGCAGGAGATGCGATGTAGTACTACGTCGCACTGTAGTACTGTGCGATGTACTGTAGTACTAATAGTTTGTCTTCAAGTTTGTTTTTTTTATATATTCGGCCCCCTATCAGTATCGGCACATATCGGCTTTAAAACTGATTATCAGACCGCACTAATATTTAACAGATACTTATCGGCCCGCTGTTTCTAAAGTCTTAAACAAACAAACAAAAAAAAAAGAACTACTAGTAAAACTTCTTTTTTTCACAGACTTCTACAGACTAGGGGTGGGAAAAGATAGATACGCAAATATTGCGATATTGTCATATACTGATATATTGACATTTAAAAATGCGGTATCGATTTTAGTTACAAAATCTTGCGAGAATTCACGAAATCTCGCTAGATTTTGTACGTAAAATAGATCGATACAGCATTTTTTACATATCAATTTGTTATCAGCATTTGAAAATATTGCGATATTTCAGGGTGGGGAGAAATTTCAATATTTTTCCCCACCCTTATTTTTCAAAGTGTCAGAAGCAGATAACAAATCGCTATTTGCAATGACTGCTTATTTTTTCCCGTATCAATATCGGTTATCAGCCACATGAGTTTTAAAATATCAGTATGGATATCGGCCAAAATTCCAATATTGTGCGTCTCTATGAATTAACACACACTAGCAGTCAAAAAAGTTTGAATCTAACTGAAAAATGAATCCAATGAGAAAGTGTCCAAACTTTTGACATGATCAGTGTTGTATAAAGTACCCAAAAGCCATACTTGAGTAAAAGTATAAGTACCTTACTGGAAAATGACTCAAGTAAAAGTGAAAGTTGCCTGCTAGAATATTACTTGAGTAAAAGTAAAAAAGTAGCTAGTATTTACTGTACTTGAGTATCAAAAGTAAAAAGTACTGTTAATAAAACGCAATCTGAAATTTTAGTTTAACATTTTCTTTATTTATGTTCAATTTAGTTTTTAAGTTTTAATTGGCAAAGTGTAAAGCAGTTTCAATACCTCCTACATAAACCCAACCATATAGAAAAATACTGTACACACAAACATCCTTACAGACCTGCATGCATGTCTACTAACATTCATACCCACGTTCATTCAATATTAAATCATTCCTGATAAACTCTTGGTGCTTGGAGGTGATGCAAACAAACAAAGAACTTGATTGGTTGAACTTTAACGTGACTGCAGTGCGACAGCACATGAATTGGTGAGAACTCAGTCTCACTCTTCTTGGGCTGAAGACCAGACCAGTGATGCTAAACAGCCGTTCACCTGCTGCTGAGGCAGGTAAAGGTGTGTTTAGCTTCAGAGACGGCTGCACAAGGCTGCTAGTCCCACTACAACAAAACAAAGATTGTACATTGGCTATTAGGTTCTATGTTATTTTGTAACGAGTAACTAAGATGCTCAGGCAAATGTAATGGAGTAAAAGTATAGATTTTTCTCTGAAAATGTAGTGAAGTAAAAGTAATCAGAAATATAAGTAGTAAAGTAAAGTACAAATATGAAAAAATACTACTTAAGTAAAGTAACGAAGTATTTTTACTTAGTTACTATACAACACTGGACATGATACTGTAAATATGCTGCAATTTTCATATGATCCGATTAGTCGACTAATCGCTAAAATAATCAGTGACTCGTGGATTATCAGAACAATAGACTGTGGCAGCGCTACAACCCATTATTCTGCAGGTCTGGTACAACCAATTATGCTGATGGACTCGGCAAAACTCCAACTTTGTTGCTATATTTAGCCATTTTTCACCCTCTGATAACTTTTTTTTTTTTTAATATAAAAGCACTGACTGTAGGGGGTATCTGTTGTCTGAAATAAGAAGGTGAAGTGGTTTGGAAGCAGCTTGGGGTCTCCCATATGAAGCAGCAGCTTTTTTTTCCCCAATCACAATATCTCAGTGAGAAAAGCTTAAAAGTGGGATTTTGAACACAGAAGCTAAATGTGCGCAAAATATGTTAAATGAAACATATTTTGCATAAGGCATGAAGTTTTGGTGGGTAACCGATATTCCAGACAGATACCAGTTTGATCATGCGTGGCTGGTGGTGATCAGGCAGGTCTTTAACATGATTATAGTGATTTCATGTCAGAGTTCTCTGATTGGTCAAATCACAGAGTAACTGCTTGAGCGCTGGTTAAACCCCAAAAATCACACAAAAATAACTTCTGTTCAGTTTTTGGCCAGGAATCATTTTCTTTTCCTACTTTCTTAAAAAGCTGAAACAATGAAAATGCTTTTGGTCTGACGATAACAGAGCTTGAGTTTACTATTTGAATGTTTGTGTGTGTCATTTGATTCTTGTCCTCAAAAATCAAATAAAGACAATGTTACATTTTGGGGCGATCTTGTAATGCGATCTAACCAAATCAAAGTCATTGTGACACAACATAAACCTGGACCCCAAGCGAGATAGGGACAACTGTTCCCAGGACAAACCTGCTGGGCTTTTATATCCCCAAGGCAGCAGCTGCAGGTGTGATGAATGAGTCGTTATCCAAGCAGGTGCTGCAGTGCCAGGCCAATCAGACAGGACAGCCGCAGCTGGCTACAAGTGTGGACTGGATCATCTGTGTCCAGTATTCTGAGGGTACCATTAGTCCAGGGGTCTGCAACCTGCAGCTCTTCAGGCCTTCCACAGTGGCTCCTAATAACACCGGCTATATAGGTACGACCAAAAAAAATTTGAATATCCTGAAAAAGTTAATGGATTTCTGTAATTCAACTTTACAACTTGCATCTTAAGATGCAACTTCTAATCAGCAACATTCACACAAATAAAAGCTTGAAATATATTGATTTGCATATTATTTATCTATACAATATGTAAATTGCAACTTTAAAGTAGAATCACAGATATAAATTACTTTTTCCGGATATTCTAATTTTTTGGGTTGTACCTGTAGACCAATCCAATAGGTGTTTTGTGTGTTGCGCCATCTTGCGGCGACGCCATTGCTTAGGTGACCTCGTATCTGCCAACATAGAAAGCAGAGTAAATATCTGGATTTACAACGTTGGACAGTCGCAAGGTTGTTATAATTAACTAAAAGTAACGAAAAAACAAAAACTAAAATTGACAAAACATTTTCGTTTATTGAAATAAAATGACAGTTTTTTTAAAAAAAGATAACTAACAGAAACTGTATTGTGTCTTTACCAAATGGTTTTACTCCGAGTTACTTTCTGATGATTTTAAATGTCACACCAGACAAGTACCTATAATTTACTGTAAAAAAAAACAAACTAAAACTAACACTGAAAACTAATCAAAACTAAATGAAAACTAAGCATTTTCCAAAAAATAAAAACTAGCAAACCTGCTAAAAAAAAAACTAGCTAAAACTAAACTGAATTGAAAAATAAAAAGTCAAAACTAAATAAAAACTGAAACTAATGAAAAATCTAAAACTATTATAACCTTGCTCTGGTCTAAGGTGATAACCTACAGTATAGCAGGGATCACCAATTTATGTCCTCGAGGTGCGGGGTCCTGCAGGTATTACGAGCTCCCCTGCTGCAACACACCCGACTCCAGTCAGTGGGTAATTAGCAAATTTGCGCAGTTTGAGGTCAATTTCTGCACGTCACAAGATGCGTTGCAGCAGGGCAGCTCCTCGTACCTGCAGGACACCGGCCCTCGAGGACCGGATCCCTGACCTACAGCGATCTTATCCTGAGATCTCCAAGTTATTCCGACAAATGATTGTTAGGGATGCACGATTTTGGGATTTTGGCCCAACATCTGATATGCCGATATTTTAAAACTCATGTGGCCGATAACCGATATCGATACCGATATTAAAGCTGAAAAAAATAAGCAGTCATTGCAAATAACAGTTTTGTTATCCGTTTCTGACACTCTGAAAAATTGGTTTGGGAAAAAATATCGATATACTGAAATATCACAATATTTTCATATGCCTGTATCAAATTGATATTTAAAAACGTGGTAGTGATCTATTTTACTTATAAAATCTTGCGAGATTTTATCGTTCTGTTACAAAATCTCACAATATTTCGTGAATTCTCGCAAGATTTTGTAACAGAACGATGAAATATTGCGAGATTTCGTAAGTAAAATAGTTGTCCAGGCTGCTGTCAGCCCTCCGGCTTCTACACCGTTTTCTTCCACACTTCTTCCTTCCACTTAACTGTCCATTAATGTGCTTTGAGACACTCTGAGAACATCCAGCTTCTTTTCTATCACTTTTTGTGTCTTTCCACCTTGTGCAGGAGTCAATGATGGTTTTCTGCACAACTGTCAGATCAGCATCTTCCTCATGATAGGGGATTATCACGCTTACCGGAAGTTGCCAGCTTTTGGACACTTCCTCTTCCGGGCCATGTTAACGACAGCCGTTCCTGCTCTGTTATACTGTTTAAATCGGATAAACTCCAAACATATATAAGTTTTCATTCTAGACTGAAGTGATACTGGATCAAAAGCTGGATCAAAGCGATCGATTCGCCGCGGTGAAGGGCCGAACTTTATAATAAAACACACGTTTGTTTGTCCCCGGTGGGGCACGACACCGGCACTTCACAGCATGCTAGCATTAGCCAGCTAGCGTTTACTGACGTGCTTAACATTGTGCGTCTTAAAACACACAAACATCTGAAAATCGGGTCTGTACCCCCCCGTTTCCAGTGGAACAACTGGGGACTGCCAAGAAAGGAGACGCTTTCAGATGCTTGTGTGTTTTCAGCCGCACAAAGTTAGGCACGTTATCAAGCTGGCTAATGCTTACAGGCTAACACGACTGTGCAGTCTGCCGGCCACAAACAAACGTGTCGTTTTATTATAAAGTTCGGTCCTTCACCGCGGTGAATCGGTCGTTTTGATCCACTTCTTCCTCAGCATCACTTCAGTCTGGAATGAAAACTTGGCATTGGCTTTTATCCGATTTACAAAGTTTAACAGAGTAGTAGCTGGCGGACTTTTGTTAGCAGGTTAGCATTCGCCAGCTTGATGACGTGCCTAACTTTGTGCGGCTGAAAACACACAAGCATCTGAAAGCGTCTCCTTTCTTGGCAGTCCCCAGTTGTTCCACTGGAAACGGGGGGGTACAGACCCGATTTTCAGATGTATGTGTGTTTTAAGACGCACAATGTTAAGCACGTCGGTAAACGCTAGCTGGCTAATGCTAGCATGCTGTGAAGTGCCGGTGTCGTGCCCCACCGGGGACAAACAAACGTGTGTTTTATTATAAAGTTCGGCCCTTCACCGCGGCAAATCGATCGCTTTGATCCAGCTTTTGATCCAGTATCACTTCAGTCTAGAATGAAAACTTATATATGTTTGGAGTTTATCCGATTTAAACAGTATAACAGAGCAGGAACGGCTGTCGTTAACATGGCCCGGAAGAGGAAGTGCCAAATGTTTCAACTTCCGGTAACCGGAACGCGGAAATGTGATAATCCCCTATTGTGGATTCTTCTAAACCAACACAGAGACTTTTTAAAGGCTCAGGGTACTTATGGAGGTGTTTGGATTACTGACCTGATTAGAATGTGACACTCTGAACCTACAATACTGGAGCTTTTGACACTGTTCTCATTTTTTGAGTTTTTGAATTTGAGGTTTTCTAAAGCTGCAACTTCTAATCAGCAACATCCAAACAAATAAAAGCTTGAAATATATTGATTTGCATATTATTTATCTATACAATATGTAAATTGCACCTTTTAGGTGTAATTATAGAAATACATGAACTTTTTCCGATTATTCTAATTTTTTTTGGGTAGTACCTGTATAAGTGTGACAAACATACAAAAAAATGAGAGATCAGGAAGGAGGCTTTTTCACTTTTTTCACTTTTTCACACAACTGGCTACGGCTACGGACATTTTTATCCGCATAACACTAATTTTGTAACATTATTGTATTTCTCAGCCACTAAAATGTGTGTTAAGTTCAGTTTTCCACATGAACATGCTCAGATAGATAGGGGTCTGACAAAATATCGATGCGCTGAAATATCACATTATTTTATGTTGCAATCTCTAATCCTGAAGCAGCTACTGATTAGATCCAGGTAGTCACTACTACTACTACTACTACTACTACTACTACTACTACTTTGTGACTGTCAGACAATCTCTGAGCAGTCACTGCGGTGCTTTGGGGTTTGTTTGTCTTGTCTGCAGATGGGTTTGTAATATATGAATCTCTCATATTAACAGCAACAACTACAGTTAAGCCGCGAGCGGTGCCAGGTGGAACAGGAGGAGGTAAGAACCACACAGCTCTGACAACTGAAGCCTGTACGTAGTACTATACGGCACATATTGTACAGCTGTACATATAAATACAAGTTTGAAGTTTGAACTTCAAGTTTCATTTTCCCCAATATGATTTTTTGTGAGTCTCCATTGGAAAGAAATGTTTGAGAAAAATGTTTTCTGGTTTGTAATCGGTTACAGCATCAACTAGAAAACTCACAGGGCTCTTCACCAACATGCAAAAAGAGAGAAATAATGGTGTTTTCTTTTTTTCAGACTTGTCTCTGGAGGACTTTTTCAATGTTGGTGGACCTGTCACCACCACTACCACCAAAACCCCGAAGGTTGGCCCTAAAGTCCCCACTAAAACCAATGATCCAGCCAAGGCCAAGCCAGGTGAGGGGGTGTAGCGCTTGTAGCTTTCTACACACTCAAAAATAGAGGTACCAATTTGAACTTAGAAGGGTACAAAACTTGTCGCTGGGGGGGTTCCTTTCTGAAAGACATTTCTGTACCTTCATGGTCCATTTTTGTACCTTATCAAGCTGTATGAGTTAATAAAGTACAATTAAACCAATTAAAGATGATGAATAAAAGTTAATAAAATAGAGATTATGACAACAATCAAAGATGCTAATAATAAATGAATCATTATTATAGAAATATTAGGCCAAACACATATATAATTATACATAAAATTATTACTATGATTACTATGAAAATCATTATATAATAACTATAATTATACTACTGTTTAGAAGTACTGCTATTTATAGTTATTGTACAAGCTACACACATTTTTCAGTACTGCAGGTACTCTTAGGGTTGAAATGGTACAAATGTTATACTTTATATTACTTTGGACCCTTTTTCATAGTATATAGGTACTTCTGGCCTCATAAAGACCAATATTGTACTTTTGAGAGAACATTTGTAAAAAAACGTACCTACAGGTACAGAAATGTTCCTGTCTCGTACCTCTATTTTTGAATGTGAATGGGACAAAATCCAGTGACCAGAACACCTGGCTGCAGGTTTTCCTGAAGCAAACTGGCACCTTCTCCTTGTTGGTGATATTTAGGATATCAGATATAGGCTGGACTAGCCTAAAGTCCAGGCCCAGAGTTATCTCCCAGGGTCCCATCTGGAGGAAAACACCTCATACGGTGATGATGTCAGGGTTATCACCATCAACTGTGGATCAGGAGGTCCCACCATGTGGACACACCTCCTTTAGAGGTGCAGCGCGTAACAAAATCAAAGATCAGTGACAGAATAACCATTAAAAACTGTTTCCATTGGTGTCACGAAAATAACAGTCTTCATTCTCTTAGAATGACCCATTGACATCTACTTGCTGTGGGTCAGCTTACATGGCAGCTGTCTTATTTGCCGCCACTATGTGGCGTCTCTGAAACAGCATCTCCAGGAATAAACGCCATAAATGCCAGTGGGATGTCATCGTTCTGACCCTGAACATTATCATCAGAACATTTATCGTCAGAAAGTTGCTGAAGTGATACTTTGAGAAGAAAAAGGTGATTACTGATTCTGTTCTTCCTCGTCGACCCTCGTAGCTGCCGATGACCTTGACCTGGCAGATGCTTTAGACCCCAAAAAGGACATTGGATTTGGGGACAAGAACAAGGGTCAGAGCGGTAAGTGAGAGTTTCTGCTACTGAACCAAAAACATTTAGAAATCTTCAATCTTTATTAAAGGAATAGTTCACCCTCAGAATGATTTAACTTTATTTCCCACTTACCCTGATGGTGAGCAAGACTCTGGACCACTTTTTTAATATGTCAAATGCAGACGGAGATCAGGGCGACTTCTCGTTTACCCCCAATGGAGTTCGCCAGGGTCCGAGCCAAAAAGGTCCATAAAAGTCCACAAAAACTTGTCAATATTCCTCCATACTGCTCGTCCCATGTAATCCAAGTGTCCTGAGTGGGTAGCGTCCAGAATTTACTTGAAACAACGTCATTTAGTATATTTTTAGATTCTAAACAAGACTACATCGCATGCCCAGCAAGCACGCCGATGCGCATTCACAAAACTACGGAAGCCACGGCAGACGAGATCGAGCGTTCTCTTTTTCTTTCTTTCTTTCTTTTAGATCAATATCCACCCCCTCCTGTGTTTGTCCCGGTTTGTTTAGAGCTCTTGCGCTCTTACCACAATGTACAGTGATTTTCTTCTTCTACGCTTGCATTATCGGCAGAGTAGGCTCTGAACGCCGAGGCTTCCATAGTTTCGTGACCGCGCATGTGCGCGCTTCATGGACGTAAACAATACTCCTTTTTAGACTCTAAAAATATACTAAATGACGTAGTTTCAAGTAAATTCTGGACGCTACCCACTCAGGACACTTGGATTACATGGGACGAGCAGTATGGAGGAATATTGACAATTTTTTGTGGACTTTTATGGACCTTTTTGGCTCGGACCCTGGTGAACTCCATTGGGGGGAAACGAGAAGTCGCCCTGAACTCCATCTGCATTTGACATATTGAAAAAGTGCTCCAGAGTCTTGCTCACTATCAGGGTAAGTGGAAAATAAAGTTAAATCATTCTGAGGGTGAACTATTCCTTTAAGTCTGAGGGTTT
This sequence comes from Atherinomorus stipes, assembly GCA_023101725.1. Classification (NCBI taxonomy): domain Eukaryota; kingdom Metazoa; phylum Chordata; class Actinopteri; order Atheriniformes; family Atherinidae; genus Atherinomorus; species Atherinomorus stipes. The sequence continues at coordinate 59,888 of JALJCO010003624.1, forward strand.
TTTTTTCCTTTATTGATCCGGATTGGGGAAATTCAGCTCTGTGGCCCACCAGAGAGCAGTGGACTGCCATGTTTCTGTAGGAACAGTCTGGGGGGGTTTAAGGGCCTTGTTCAGTTCCTGTGGGCCCCTGTAGACGGTGGGCGAACACATTTTTCGTGTTGTTGATTGATCCCCATGGAGAGAGTACACCGTTTTTTGTGTGTGAGATTATACATTTATGTAAAGTCTAAATCCATTTATTGTCTCCTCAAATTTGATCGTATATTTTTGAAAACCTGAGTTTTAATCGCCACTCTGCTCAGGCAAATGCTGAACAACTCTGATGAACCAATCAGATTGCAACGTTTAGACGATTAGCCAATGGTAGAGGGCCATGGTAGGACCTCCAAAATGTAATCCGCAAATATTTAATATTATAAAGAGATTGTTCTTATTATTATAATAACTTATTTTTGTGTCAAATGGAAGCACTAAGAAGAATATATGGTTTATGTTAATCAGGGACATTAATAATGTTTGTGTATGAGGATCGGGAAACCTCGGATCCCCTCTACTCACCATTTCAACTGCTTAGAAAAGTCACGTCACCTTCTGGTGTGTTTTTCTAGGACAGAGTTAGAAAGTTTCTTTCACAAATCAAAATTAAAAGTTTTTTTTAAATGTTTTTTTTCTTTCTTTTTGTTATTATGAGATAGCAAGCAGTTACATGATGACAGGAAACCAGATTACAGAGTAAATGGTTTAAGTAGTGCTGTGAACTACCGTGTCTCAGTTAAACAAATACAAAAACGAGCAGACGTTTACTTCCTCCAATAAGACTGACACTTAAACGCTCTATCACTTTAGAGGATTATCTAAAATCCTGTGAATCCTTAGCAACACACTGACTTCAAAATGATTATTTACAGAAGTACTGCAGATACAATTTATAATATTTGCTTCACCTTATTAAGAATCATTTTTTAAAAATTAAATGTGTATAATATTATGTAATTATTCATAATACACTACATTGGATAGGTTAACAAGCATCGAGAGTGTAACTTGACCTGTTCAATAACCAAATAAAACGTCCACACCCTGCAGGTGATGAGTAACATCTGTCAATTTTATGTAATGTCCATTATTTATGCTAATCCGTGTAAGTACCTTTGCATGTATGGATGCAATATAAAAATATGTGCTGTGTGCATGTAACAAAACAGAGAATATTACAGTTTTCAGCTGAAAGTTGGGCTACTTTTATCAGGACTTCTCTGGAGGGGGGTCAGTCTGGACAGTTTGGAGAGTGAAGCTGCAGCTGAGGCAACTGATAAATGTGATTTTAACAGATCAGGTAACAGCTTTCTGTGTGCACCAGCTATTGTTGGTTATAATAGAGAGTCCTGCATGAAATTAACACACAAGAGAAATATGAACAAAACACACGAGGAAAGAAAGGACAAAACAACAGGTGGAGCTTTGTACAAAATTGTGAGTTTTATTGATTGATTTCCTCTGGAGACCACATTCAATGTCAACATAGTAAAGTTTACAGTGGTGGACACGGTGTCTTCCTGACAGTGACTCTTCATTTCAGCTTTACTTCAGTACAGTAGCTGTAACTGGGAAAACGGCCTGGAATGCCTGCTGGCATTGGAAGCCGTGATTTTGTGCATAATGGCAGATTTATTGTTTCCTTATAAAGAGTCGGGTCAGCTCAGAGCTGGTCACGTCCAGAAGAGGTGTGACAGAGGCGTCCAGCATCTGCTATTACCTAGAACAGAAATATGGAAAAGAAGAGTTAATGAAAATAAAATAAACTCTGGAAGCATCACTACTATTCTGAACAAATATAACTGCAACATTGTTTTTGCTCATTTTTCATGAGCTCATCTCAGACATTTAAAACATTTTCTATTTTCACAAAAGATCCATTTTTCCTAATAAACACTGTCCACAAATCTGCCTGAAGCTGAATAAGAGCACTTCTCTTTAGTGGGACAGATGCCAGGATGCTGATCACGCATGAATATTCCACAGGCTGATCACGCATGAATATTCCACAGGCTGATCACGCATGAATATTCCACAGGCTGATCACGCATGAATATTCCACAGGCTGATCACGCATGAATATTCCACAGGCTGATCACGCATGAATATTCCACAGGCTGATCACGCATGAATATTCCACAGGCTGATCACGCATGATTATTCCACAGGCTGGCCACTCTGAAATGTTCTATAATAAAAATATGCAAACAATAAACGGTCTTATTGAAAGTGGCTTCAGTTGTTTCACGTCATCATTCTGATGGCTTCCACGTTTGAGCACGAACTGAATCATAAACACATCAGAAGCAGGACCAACTACAGGACAGCGACTGAGAGGCAGGGAAGCGACGTTTGCACAGGACAGCGAAACAAATAAAAAGCAACATGAAAGTGCACGTGGTGAACTCTCACTAGGAAACGTGGGGGTGTTCCCACCTGTGCAACACCCAACGTTAAGAGGCACCGTTGTCTTTGGCTTCGTCTGCTTTATACTGATCGCTGCGTGTTTCCAACATTGAAATATCCATCAAAGTAAGTGCTGTTGTTTCATTCAGACACAGATTGTTCGTTACCGCAGTCGTTCCCATCGTCTCCGCCGCAGACCACCGCCTGTGAAGCCTGTCAGCTGCGTGGGTGAACTTCCTGTTTTGGAATTTTTCCCCGATGTCATTGGCAGATTCCAAGTCAGGTGACGCTGGAGCTAATTTCTGATTGGTTTAAAATGTAGCACTTCTCCGCGTTTGCCTGATCCGCTTATCAAACAAAAGTTACGTTTTCACAAAAACATGATCGAACTACAGCGGACAACAAACGGAAATCTGTTCAGAAAAAATGCATCAACTTTCGATTAAAAAATCATTTACTCTCTCGATGGGGATCAATCATTTTGAAAACTGAAGCCTCTAGCGCCCTTCGGCCCACCGTCCACTGAGCAAGGCCCTTAACTGTTCAAACTGCTCCCCAGAACTGAATTTCCGAATCGGGATTGTTGTCGTGCGTTCCAGATCAACAGATGAAATAAAGCATTATTTATTTTTTTAATCAGGACCATGGTTATGACTATGTTGTGATAACTTGACTTGTACTGTTGCAACTGGAAAAGTCTTGAAAACGTCCTGGAAAAGTCCTGGAAAACAACTTGTAGAAAAGAGTGGGAACCCTGATTTAGTGTTTGTTTCCTTCAGGTGTTTTTTCTGACAGCGATCTGGCTGATGTGAGTAAAGACGAGACCTACAAACCAGACAAAGGCAAAGGTAACGCATGGAGCTGGACATTTCCGTGGACATATGTCCTCCAGATGTGACATGGATGTGGACAATGTCTCTGCAGGGGGTCGCGTAAACGGTGATGGGGATCAGATTAGAAACCGGGAGGACGGGAACAGCGGTAAGTTTTTGTGTTTGCTCAGAGAAGCATGTGTGAGCAGGACGTTTCATCTCCGTCCTTCTTTCCAGAGACCACAGCAGAGGTGGGAACCATCGCAGGGATTGTTAGTGCGGTTGCCATGGCACTGGTGGGAGCCGTCAGCAGCTACATCTCCTACCAGAAGAAGAAGTTGTGCTTCAGTATCCAACGTAAGGATGAAGGAAATGAAGGAAACCTGGAAATATGAAGGAGGAGTTCATCTGAAATTAGTGCAGTTGTTAGATTCCGGTTTCCCTACGTTGTGTTTACACCTGCAGCCTGGTCTCATTCATTTTCTTTTCCTTCCAAGTGGAGCGTTCCCACAGTGCATTCTGATATAACTGCTGCTGCTTAGTCATGTTTACTGAATGTTTTCCGTTGATAAAAGCATCTGGCTACACGTCTGTCTTTTGTAGGTTCATTTCTACGTTTGTATTTTAGGGGCCGTTCACACGAGGACGATTGCGTGTAAAAATGGCTAAATATTTCCTGGGAACTGCCTTTTGTTCACATGGCAACAGCGTTATTCTGCTTGAAGATGCAAAAATCTGAAGACTCATTCCAAAGTGGAATTCCTGAAGACGCTGTTGCGTTCTCATCTGCGCGGCCCAAAACACTAAAATGATGATAGACCTGCTCACGTCGCATGCATGTTGATGTCACACACAAACAGAAAAAAACAACAATGTACATAAACCAGCGGATCTAGGTAGATTCTGCGCATGCGCGCGGACATGGTGGAGTTCTATCACAGCACCACCTAACAGCCTGCCGTGCAGATCCAACCCAGTTCCTCGCAGTCTTGTGTCCTTGTATGCACGCAGATTTCTTACCGACGACGCTCGTGTAAACGCGGATAAAAAGATGAAGACGAAACGCCACTTTTCCATCTTCTCTTCTGATCGTCGCCTTGTGAACGTAGCCTTCTTCTATCGATTCATTATAAGACATTTTCTTTTAGAACATCATCGCTCCTTAAGAAAAAGTTACGTTCAGCTTCTTAAGGCCACAGACTGGCCAATGTCAGTTAATGACCTGTAAATATTATCTAAAAATTAAAAGTTGCCATTTTCTTTCATGGCTGTCAACACAGACTTCTGTCCTAACCATTAATAGCAAAACATTCATGAGTTTTACAACTTTAACGCTTTAAATTCCACTTTGCATACATGGTGCTCCAACTTCCAAAAATTGAAAATGTGGTTAAAATAAAAGTGATGAATGCAAAATGATTTTTCTTTTTTTTTTTGTGCAGGATTATTATTAAGATAGTTTACTTCATTGGATGTGTTCAATATTTTTGAGTTTTTGAAGGACTCTGATTGGCTGAAATAACATTGAAGTCTCTGGTTTCATCACTAAGATAAAAAGTGGGGCCCCTTCTGAGTAAATGGTCTGATGTCATGGAAAACAGTTCAAACTACATCATTGAAGTGGAGAGCAAGTGTGTGAGGTGAAAAAATGTTCTCCTAAACATTTATTCTGGAATAACATTTGATTATAGAAAGGTCCTTTTCAATGCAAGTCAATGTGGCACGGATTGGCTCTAAGGAGGAAATGAGGAGGATTTTTATTAGAGACCTTAGAAAAAGAGTTAGACACCCCATCTTCTAGAATATCACGAGTCAGACCAGAATACACACCTGCACCAAGTTTTATGCTGTTTGCATTAGTAGAAAAAAAGTAACATAGAAGGTCATTCACTACCCCTTCAGAAAGCTGAGGGAGCTATGAGGGTTGAGTGAAGCTCATCACACACGTTTTCTGGATTTCTTTATTTCTGAATGCAATGTTGAAAATTGATGGGCTCATCTTCAGAAATATCTGGATTTTCATTTGACAATTTGGTTATAAATTCAGTGAATTGTCACCATTCAATATGCATTCTGAGTTCTTCTGCTCCATCATTTTTTTATTTCATTTTACTGCCCCTTTTCACTTTTTCACACAATTGAAACACAATTCACACAATGCAATCTCACAATTGTAGGTGCCTTGAGGTCCAATTATGATCCTTAAGGGGTGCATAAATTCAAATTGTACCTTGAGGGACAGAAATGTACCCATGCTGTCACCCTATTCCTGACAGAGTTCAAAGGAAACACCTACATTTCACAGTTGTATTTTTTCAAAATTGGAGAAATATGGCTTTCATTTCTCTTAAATGTGTCATGGAAACATTTTTTTGTCTTGCGTTAACAGTTTGTATCCAGTCTTTTTTCATCACCAACAGGCTTGCTTTGCCAAGTAGAACCGATTTCACTCTGATTTTTCTTTTCTTTTATAATTTAGCCAGTGACTCTATGGCAAAGGACACTTCCATGATATCAACCAAACTGAACAATAACCCTGATGCCAAAAGATATACGATGCAATTAAATATGAAGTGATTAGTGTACACGTGCAAGTAAAGCAGAATAACATAAGAGAATATGTAGTGAGGAAGATGTGACAGCGTGACATAATCAGACCAGGTGACTTGGTCTCAGGTAGTGTTGACAGTGAGAATCATTTTGGATTGTGTCAGGAAGCTGAAAGAAGGAAACCCTTTATAATCTGGATATTGTAGCACTCAGTCTGATGCCTCTTTGTCTGTTGATGAAGCTTTTATTTCTTGTGTTGACAGAAAGTCTAAACACTGACATGACCAAGGCGGAGAACCCTGAAGTGGCAGCAGAACCACAAGGTACCCCTACCCCTCTCTTCTATCAGGATTAAAACAGCCCTACCCCTCTGTCCTAACAGGATTGAGATGTCCTTACCCTCTCTTTTTTTTAAGCTTATTTTCAGTTTTTTACCTGACTTGTACAGCTGCTTTGAGATCTTTTAAAAGCGCTTTATAAATAAAATGTATTATTATTATTATTATTCTCTGTCCTAACAGGATTAAGACACCCTACCCCTCTGTCCTAACAGGATTGAGACACCCCTACTCCTCTGTCCTAACAGGCCTGAGACACCCCTACTCCTCTGTCCTCACAGGATTGAGACACCCCTACCCCTCTGTCCTAACAGGATTGAGACACCCCTACTCCTCTGTCCTAACAGGCCTGAGACACCCCTACTCATCTGTCCTTACAGGATTGGAGACACCCCTACGCTTCTGTCCTAACAGGATTAAGATGTCCTTACCCCTCTGTCCTAACAGGATTGAGAGACACCCCTACTCCTCTGTCCTAACAGGCCTGAGACACCCCTACTCCTCTGTCCTCACAGGATTGAGACACCCCTACCCCTCTGTCCTAACAGGATTGAGACACCCCTACTCCTCTGTCCTAACAGGCCTGAGACACCCCTACTCATCTGTCCTTACAGGATTGAGACACCCCTACGCTTCTGTCCTAACAGGATTAAGATGTCCTTACCCCTCTGTCCTAACAGGATTGAGGCACCCCTACCCCTCTGTCCTCCCAGGATTGAGACACCCCTACCCCTCTGTCCTCACAGGATTGAGAAACCCCTACCCCTCTGTCCTCACAGGATTGAGACACCCCTACCCCTCTGTCCTCACAGGATTGAGAGACCCCTACCCCTCTGTCCTCACAGGATTGAGAAACCCCTACCCCTCTGTCCTCACAGGATTGAGAAACCCCTACCCCTCTGTCCTAACAGGACTGAGACACCCTACCCCTCTGTCCTCACAGGATTGAGACACCCCTACCCCTCTGTCCTAACAACACTGAGACACCCCTGCCCCTCTGTCCTCACAGGACTGAGACACCCCTGCCCCTCTGTCCTCACAGGACTGAGACACCCTACCCCCTCTGTCCTAACAGGACTGAGACACCCTACCCCTCTGTCCTAACAGGACTGAGACACCCCTGCCCCTCTGTCCAACCCTCTTCATCATGGCTGTCATCACGCTAACTTGTGACATCACTCATGACCTTGCAGTTTTGTCATCAGAAAGTTGATCCGGTCTGTGACTCCGATCCGATCAGTGAGTTCACTGATGCGTTGCGTCTCTGAGCACTGGTCGGGGGCATGAAGTTAGCTGTTAAAACTGGCACCAACAACTACAACATGACTCTGAGTAAACAGAGTGTCTGAAACATCAATGTTTCTGCATTTGTTGTTCACGTATTTACCAGTAATGGAAATCAGAGGAAATGTATTCACACCTTGATTTCAGTGTGCACCCCCAAAGCTTCTGCTGGTGCTCCTAAAAGTTTAAGTTAGTGGCCACCGTGCCGCTTACTGGGCCAGCCGGAGGTGGCTCTGACCCTGAGGAGGGGCCACAGGAGATAAACCCTCCTCATCAGTCTGACGCTGACACATAAAAGATGACATCATCAGTGACCCCTCCAGGGTCATTGTGATGTTTCTTCCACAGAGACTCGTCCAGAGCTGGAAATGTGTTTGTCTCCTCTGTCTCTGCAGCCCAGCAGACCCTCCTGGAGCCGCCCAGCGCCGAGCCTCCCACCCAAGTTAAGGTTGTGCCATAACCATCCACGTGCACTCACCACCCAGCTCGATGTGACGTGCACACCGAGACAGAAGAGAGGCGGCTATGATTTCATTTCCATTATTATTATCAGCTGTATTGTGGTTGTATGTAATGAAACTGATGTCCACGTTCTGGAGGCAGAACTGTCCACCATGTCCATCTCCACTCATGTCCTTTCACTCCTACAGGAAAAACCACGTAGACTGTAGAAATGTAAGCAACACCAGCTCTTCACCTATATGAAGAATGTCTCCAACGACCGCTCAACAGGCCTTAATGCTTCTGTTTGCACCTGTTTACTTCATCGCTGGGAGGCTCGTCCTCCAGCCGATGCTGAACTATCACCTCACCTGTCTGAACCGCTCCTGCTGCCAAGTGCTGCTCGGGTTTCAACGAGGGACGTTCCATATTGTCATTAAAATGTGATATTGGGAAATATCGTATCAATTTTTTAGGATCAATGTTTTTACTAATGAAATCTCGTTCTGTTACGAGATCTCACGAAATTTCGTTCTATCGGCACGTAGAAAATGTTGCATTCCATTTGCCTCGGATCGGGAACTGGGAATGACGTCACGTCCCACCTAACTGCGTTCCAGTTCATTAGTTGAAAGTCGAGATAGCAGCCTAGCAAAACAACGTGTCTGCTGAAGTTATTATTAGCCGTTGTTAGTGGAGATGCACCAATCCAGTTTTATCCAGTCCAATCCCATACCGATACCCGATAACTGATACGGATCCAGTACTGTTGAATGAATGAACCATATATCTTTAGGGATGCACGATATTCGAGTTTTGGCCGATATCCAATATGCCGATATTTTAAAACTCGTGGCCGACAACCAATATCGATACTGATACTAAAGCTGGAAAAAAATAAGCAGTCATTGCAAATAGCAGTTTTGTTACCCGTTTCTGACACTTTGAAAAATAAGGGTGGGAAAATTATCGATACACTGAAATATTGCGATATTTTCACATGCTAGTGTCATATCTATATTTAAAAACGCAGTATTGATCTATTTTACTTACAAAATCTCGTGGGATTTCATAGTTGTTACAAACTCTCATGATATTTTGTGAATTCTCGTGAAATTTTGTTAGTAAAATAGATCAATACCACGTTTTTAAATGTCAACATGTTATCAGCATATGACAATATCGTGAAATTTTTGTGAATTCTCGCGAGATTTCATAATAGAACGATGAAATATTGTGAGATTTCGTTGGTAAAATAGATCGATCCCGCATTTTTAAATGTCAATATGATATCGGCATATGAAAATATTGTGATATTTTAGTGCATCGTTATTTTTTCCCACCCTATTCTTTAGAAGTTTTAAAGTCTGTAAAAAAGAAGTTTTTGAAGAAGAAAAGACAAGAAGTTTTGGGGGGTTTTTTAGACTTAAGAAAAAACGGGCTGATCGGTTGAATATCGGTTGAATACTGGTGGGGTGGCCGATGTCCGATACTCAGTTTTAAGGCCGATATAGGCCGATATAGGCTGATACCAATAGGGGGCTGATTATATCGTGCATCCCTGTATATCTTGCCATGTGAATAAAACATCAGGCTTGAATAAACATTTAGCCTTGTTAAAAAAAAGGTATCAAATTAAAAACAAATATAAATACACTTATTTATTAAGTGTACATGAGCAGCAAAAAGAAATGAAGGTTTTAATGTAAAGTGCACTTCAAACGGATATTTTAAAATATAATACAAAATATAGCAGCTATATAGCAAACAATGGCTTAATTTGCTTGTTCAAATATACGAAAATAAACAGCAGTAACATGTAAATGATAGATGGATTGGTGCATCTCTACTTGTTAGCACAGCTGGGGTTGTAGTTCACGTATTACCACATGAAAAATGTGAATTACACCACAGCAGCTTCCCCTACATCTATAAACCAATATTATGTGTATGACTGATTTAATGCAACAACAATTATTCAGAACTGTAAATAAATGTAACATAACAGAAGCTACTTCTACTGTTCCAGTTGGAACTTCCCACTGAACTGGGAATTTCCGACTTTCGAGTTCAAACGTAAGAGTTTAAATGTAAGTCCATGTTATTGTAGAGGAACTTCATATCCCAGCATTCCTTTCAGAGTCATGAGTACGGTGCAGCTGCTGCTGCTACAGACTGACTTGCTTTGTAGATGCTTATAATATGTCTGGTTTTCAGTTTTTGGTTAAAGGCATATGCCACCTCCTAATGAAACTGAGCCTCCCCCCGCAGTCCCCCTGAGTTGAACAAGTGGGCAGAAGCTTTTTCTAGCCGACCCAGTCATTCTCTGAATCTGGCAGCACTGACTTTAGCTTAGCTTAGCATAGTTGCTGTAATCTGGTGCTTCCAACTAGCACCACTTGGTGAAAGTGAACTAATTAACTCCAGACTTTTTCCAATTACATTTCATGACATGCACATTCTGATCAAGTACAAATAAGAAGCCGATTTCACATCATAGGACTGACTAGACGGCATTCAATAGGGGAACTATATGCTGCAGAAATACAGGCCAATCACAGGGAAGCACCGTGGATAGTAGCAAAGGCAGCGCGCATGTGCTCGGTGCTTCCCTGTGATTGGTCTGTACTTCCACGGCATATAAACACACCGGCCACTTTATTATGTACACCTGTCCAACTGCTCATTAATGCAAATTTCTAATCAGCCAATCACATGGCAGCAACTCAATGCATTTAGGCATGTAGACATGATCAAGACGATCTGCTGCAGTTCAAACCAGCATCAGAATGGAGAAGAAAGGTGATTTATGTGACTTTGAACGTGGCATGGTTGTTGGTCTGAGTATTTCAGAAACTGCTGATCTACTGGGATTTTCCTGCACAACCATCTCTAGGGTTTACAGAGAATGGTCCCAAAAAGAGAAAATGAATGAAAATGAAATGAAATATTCATCCCAGAAGGGAAAATGATATATATGAAAATATCCAGTGAGCAGCAGTTCTGTGGGCACAAATGCCTTGTTGATGCCAGAGGTCAGAGGAGAATGGCCAGACTGGTTCCAGCAGATAGAAAGGCAACAGGAACTCAAATAAGCACTTGTTCCAACCAAAGTATGCAGAAGAGCATCTCTGAATGCACAACACATCCAACCTGGAACACCGGGTGCCGCTCCTGTCAGCTAAGAACAGGAAACTGAGGCTACAGTTTCAGTTTCATCAGAGGATGCCACACTGTGGTCATAAAGGGATGGACATGGTCAGCCACAATACTCAGGTAGGCTGTGGTGGTTAAACCGCACGTTGGAGCAAGGGGCCCAAAGTGGGCCAAGAAACCCTCCCCCACACCATCACACCACCACCACCAAGCTGAACCGTTGATACAAGGCAGGATGGATCCATGCTTTGATGTTGTTGACACCAAATTCTGAGCCTACCATCCGAATCTGGTAGCAGAAATGGAGAGATTTTCTTTGCCCACTTTGGGCCCCTTAGTACCAACGTGGCGGTTTAACCACCACAGCCTACCTGAGTATTGTTGCTGACCATGTCCATCGCTTTAAGACCACAGTGTAGCATCCTCTGATGCTGCTTCCAGCAGGATAACGCACCATGTCATAAAGCGGGAATCTTCTCAGACTGGATTCTGAATATGACGATGAGTTCATTGTACTCAAATGTTCTCCACAGTCACCAGATCTCAATCCAACAGAGCAGCTTTGGGATGTGGTGGAACAGGAGGTTCTCATCATGGATGTGCAGCCGACAAATCTGCAGCAACTGCGTGATGATGTCATGTCAATATGGAGCAAAATCTCTGAGGAATGTTTCCAGAACCTTGTTGAATCTATGCCACCAAAGATTAAGGCAGTTCTGAAGATGAAATGGGGTCCAACCCGGTACTCGTAAGGTGTACCTTATAAAGTGGCCGGTGAGTGTATGTGTGCCATTTGATATCGGATATTGGAAATTAAGAGTTGGACAATATCGGATATCAGTAACAATAGCCAATATGGAACATCCCTAGTTTAAACTATTGTCAGCAGATCAGCTGCTAACTTTTCTCACAACCTGCATGGAATTAAATGTGTACAATATCGACATTCAGTTGATGCAACAAAACCAGATGGAAGATTTCAGCAGAACTGTGAGACATGATGAATGTTAACTAGAACCCCCAACGGACACCATGCTGAAAGATTTAGATTATCATTAGGAGCGATGATGATGATGCTGTGATCACCATCTCGAGGCTTTTAGTTGCTGATGAAGGAAAGGTGCGTTCAGGGAGCAGAACAGTTGTGTAATCTTGAGTGAAGTGTTGTGAGAAGATGCGTAGTTGTAGAACTTATTTAACTTTCATTGTGTGATAATGCGGAATATAAAACATGCATTCATGGATATGTAGCTCTGTGGTTTCATTAATCGATTATTAAAATAAAGAAAATTTAAAACTCTTCTTTAATTTTCCAGAAAGGGTGAATCACATTCTGACCTGTCGGCTTGGATGTGAGCTTAGAAGGCCCGTTATAACCGGAGTTAATGGGGCGAGTTGGTATCACATCTAAGATGCAGCTGACAGGAGCAGACAGGCGTCTTCATTCATCATCTCCAGCCTTTAGCTTTACCCTCTTTAATAAAGCCAAAGCCTTCTGAAGCTCTCCGGGTCTGATGATTGTCTAATATCGGTCCACGTCTTTAAGGATGAATATGCTGTGAGACCCTGCACCTGTTTGCTGATGAAACACCGAGTGCCCTTAGAAGCAGTTTTTAATGTTAATTTCATGACCTGAAAGTCTGAAGTTCACTTTGCATGAAACTTCCTGCTGAACTGTCTTTCTTCTCCCTGATTTAACCTGCATGTCTAGTAGCAGTAATAGTAGATTACAGTAGATAATAGTACTACCAGAGTAATATCTACAGGAGACAGGAGCAGCAGTCCTCTCCTGTAGGACTAGAAGGTGATCAGACAGGTGTTACACTCAGATCATCCTAGATCCCACTCATCCCAGATCCCAGTCATCCTGGATCATCCCAGATCCCAGTCATCCCAGATCCCAGTCATCCTGGATCATCCCAGATCCCAGTCATCCTAGATCATCCCAGATCCCAGTTATCCCAGATCCCAGTCATCCTAGACCATCCCAGATTCCAGTTATCCCAGATCCCAGTCATCCCAGATCCCAGTCATCCTCGATCCCACTCATCCCAGATTCCAGTTATCCCAGATCCCAGTCATCCTGGATCATCCCAGATCCCAGTCATCCCAGATCCCAGTCATCCTGGATCATCCCAGATCCCAGTCATCCCAGATCCCAGTCATCCTAGATCATCCCAGATCCCAGTTATCCCAGATCCCAGTCATCCTAGACCATCCCAGATTCCAGTTATCCCAGATCCCAGTCATCCCAGATCCCAGTCATCCTCGATCCCACTCATCCCAGATTCCAGTTATCCCAGATCCCAGTCATCCTGGATCATCCCAGATCCCAGTCATCCTAGATCATCCCAGATCCCAGTTATCCCAGATCCCAGTCATCCTAGACCATCCCAGATTCCAGTTATCCCAGATCCCAGTCATCCCAGATCCCAGTCATCCTCGATCCCACTCATCCCAGATTCCAGTTATCCCAGATCCCAGTCATCCTGGATCATCCCAGATCCCAGTCATCCTGGATCATGTCAGATCCCAGTCATCCCAGATCCCAGTCATCTTAGACCATCCCAGATCCCAGTCATCCTAGATCCCAGTCATCCCAGATTCCAGTTATCCCAGATCCCAGTCATCCTGGATCATGTCAGATCCCTGTCATCCCAGATTCCAGTCATCCCAGATCCCAGTCATCCTAGATCCCAGTCATCCCAGATTCCAGTTATCCCAGATCCCAGTCATCCCAGTTATCCCAGTCATCCTGGATCATGTCAGATCCCAGTTATCCCAGATTCCAGTCATCCCAGATCCCAGTTATCCCAGATCCCAGTCATCCCAGATCCCAGTTATCCTAGATCCCAGTTATCCTAGATCCCTGTCATCCTAGATCCCAGTTATCCTAGATCCCTGTCATCCTAGATCCCAGTTATCCCAGATCCCAGTAATCCCAGATCCCAGTTATCCCAGATCCCAGTCATCCCGGTTTCCACCTTCGCCACAACATTGTGGTTGCAAATGCTTTTGGCATTCGCGTTCTTTGGTTTTCCATGGAAAAACTCAGAGACATTCCACACAGTAAACCTGGTGTGGTGGTGCACCGATGGAAGAGAGAACTCCTACTGGGAGGGAATTCCTGACTGAAATCTCTGGACTGGTTTTATTTTGCCAGATTACAGGTGATCTCTGGTGTCTTTAAGCAGGTGTTAGATCCAGGATCTCTGACGGGGAGAGGAGGGGTTCCCGGTCTCTTCTAGAAAAACCAGACCGGTAAAGAGGGACTGTCCAGCTGTAGGTCGTTCCACCATCATGGAATGACACCGGGCTGTACGATATGCTGATAGGATATCGCGATATGATATTTACCTTATTTGCCAGACTATAAGTCACTTTTTTCCATAGTTTGGCCGCTTGTGGGATTTATAGTCCAGTGTGACTTATATATCAAAATATATACAATTTAACATATTTTTCAGAATCAATTCGTATTGACTGACATGACCAAAGGAGTAAATATTACTGTCTAATGTCAAAAGAGGGCGCTTTAGGCTTGTAACAACTATATTCTGCTCCAAGAGCAAAAACTCCCAAAATAGCCTCATCTCAGTGAGAGGAGTTCATTTTGGACATCTGTCTGTACTGCCTGTGCGGTGAAACAAATACTCAAAAAACACGTTTATCCTTCATAGTTGTGATGTTTATGATCATTTACAAGCATTACCTTTGGAATTGGACTGATTGGGTAATTTTTAGAAATGAAAAATCTGAAAATGACCCTATTTTAAATAAATAAATACGACTTATAGTCCGGTGCGACTTATATATGTTTTTTTTTCCTGTTCATGATGGATTTTTTGATTGATGCAACTTATACTGAGGAGTGACTTATAGTCCAGAAAGTACGGTACACATGTAATTATATCGCAGTATTAGCTGTGCGAATTTTTTTTTGCTTTATTTTTTCGTAATGACTACAAAGGACTCACCTGATTATTTAATTAGGGTGGGAAAAAATATTGACACACTGAAATATTGCGATATTTTCATATGCTGATACCATATCTATATTTAAGAACCTGGTATCTATCTAATTTACTAATGAAATCTGGCAAGATATCATCGCTTTGTTACGAAATCTCATGAGATTTCACAAAATACTGCAAGATTTCGTAACAGAACGATGAAATCTTGTGGTATTTTGTGAGACTTCATATTGTAACGACATCTCGCCAGATTTCATTAGTAAAATATACCGTGTTTTTAAATATAAATATGGTATCGGCATATGAAAATATCGCAATATTTCAGTGTATTGATATTTTTTCCCACCATTATTAATTCAAACTGTCTGGAAGACAAACCTCCCCAAGACTTTTATATTTAAAAAAAACAGCCAACTATCTTGAATTACTTTGATCTAACAAACATGTTTTGTCAGTTCCATCACTGCAGTGGAGCGATACCTTTACGATAAACATGTTTCAATACTAAAAACAGCTGTTTGATATGAAATGAAACTTTAAGACAAATAAGGGTAAAAGAACTTTGTAGCTTCTCCACATGAACTGAAACATGAAACAGCAAAGCATCTGTCATTTCTACAGCTTCCTAGGAGAAGTGTCCGTTATGTGACAGCTTTTCCGCTGAACTGCAGAGGTAACGGCTGTGTCCAAATCTGGGGCTTCGTCCTTCCACGGACCGTCCACTAAAGTGTCTTCAACAAAAGGTAAACAAGGGAAAGCTGGTAAACCTCAGTTTTGTATAATCTGGGGCATAAATGTGTCTCTGTCTCAGACGATTGTGTCAAACATGGTTCCTATCAAGCTCCTCCCTCATTTGCCAATGCAGACTGATGGGGAAGGTAGTTCTGATAACTAAACTCCAGAAGGGGAGTTATGGGAACTGGATCCTAGAATGACTCTGTCCTAATGCGCCTAACGGGAATAAATAATTCATTGAGTGAAAAAACACATCCCATAATAGTTCCCATCATGACGTTGACGTCTCAGCTGAAGGCCGGTGATGGATCTCTCTGTTATGGCCACAACGGTTTGTTCCAGACTTCATGCTGAGAGATTTCTGCTGGTTTTTAGGTAAACCCCCCTCTGGGTCCGGGCCTCTGGCTAATAGGTGGGGACAGTCATGCCCCCCCCCACCTGATCTGATGAGCTGTCCCATCTTTGTGCATGCTTTCCTGTGATTCTGTAGACGGGTGATGAAAGTTTGTAGCAGCTTCGAGTGTGACGGTGATTTCTCTGTTCTGATATAAACACCAACAGACCTGTAAAATGCTGGTGTGTCATTATTTCTCTTTATTTGAACATTAAAGGAGAAGTTTCTTTTTTCGGACCTGGACCTTATTTCTTAGGAGTATATACATGTATTTTCTCACCAGTAAAGTTCCTGCATCACTTTGAGTCCTTTGGGAGATATTACATTGAGTCGTCCTTCGGTGTACATCCTGTATAATGGCGGAGACGGGGCAGCCTCTATATAAAACATTATCTGCAGTAAAACTTCATTATTTCATTAATACTTTAAGTAGAATGAACGAACGAACGAGTACTATTGTCCCGTGAGTCTACATTTAGTTTTCCATAAGTTATCAGGGTGTTTACACACTTCGGGGCCACGTGTTCATGATGCGCACTTCAGTAGTACAGCTGAGAAGATCAGCTGCTACCCAGACAACAACAAAAAAACACAATTAGAGAAACTCTGAATAGTACTCATTGATTCCCTCATTCTACTTAAAGCTTTGATGAAATCAAGGAGTTTTATTGCAGAAAATGTCATATAGTGACTGCCCCGTCTCTGCTATTTTACGGGATGTACACTGAACGTACGGTGAGTAAATGCACGTATATACTTAGAAATAAGGTCCAGGTTGAAAAAAAGAAACTTACCGCTTAAACCAGGAGTCTGCAACCACAAGTGGCTCTTTTTGACCTTTACACCATCGCTCAATAACATTGACAAAAAATGATAAAGCACTGAGTAATATTTAAACATATAGATGTGTAGGTTTCAGCAGTTTTTCATCGGGATAATTGCACTTAATTTTTACAGGTAAAAGTACCAGTGATTTTTTTTTTCTACATCTGTTTCTCTTCTCATTAGTTTGGAAATTCTGGTCTTCTTCTGCAACACACGATCTCAGAAGAACAAAATCCCAGAAAGGAAAATGAAATTAGACCCTTTTTTTGCAAAGGTTTTATTGTATGTTTGGTTTTGTACAGAAGAGGACTAGGGCCACTAAAGAAAAATAAATTTTGAGAAAGTTTAGACTTTAGACTTTTTTACAAAACATTTTTAAAAATGTCTGGATTTTTTTTTTTCCAACTTCTGAAAAAAAAAGTCTTTTATCCCAGATTTTTGACTTTTTTCCCAGAACATTAAAAAAAAAATTGGGGGATTTTTTTCTTTTTCATTCCAATTTTTTTTTCTTTTTTTATGTTCTGGGGAAAAAAGGTCAGGATTGTGACTTAATTGCAGATTTTTTTTTCTTCAGTGGCCCTAATCCTCTTCCGTAGTTTTGTTTTCCAAAACGTAAAAGTCTAAATAAATCTGTGGTTCTTTAAAAATGGCAACAACAAAGACAAACTAAGAAGAAACAGGATTTATGATGTCACTGAGGCGCATTAAAACCTACCACAGTCTGAAGCCCGGCTGGGGAACTCCAATAGAAAAGTTTGGAGAAATGAAAAGATTCATCCTTCGTTCCTGCTTTGCTCCCTGTGGCATGGTTTGGGGGGAGAAGGATTGCAAATCGATGTTGGATCAATACCAAGGATGAACCCTGAGGAGGTTGCATTACAACAGCTAGCATGTTCAAGCCTGGAAATAAAGCCTGCGTAAATGAGCATCGGTAACCAGTTACGTCACGTACTGTTACATCTTCTACCGGTAACAGGATCCTTAGACTTGTTTCACTCAAGACCGCCATCAGTCATGGCCGCAGGATTCCAGTCTCAACAAACGAAATTAAAATCTATAACTGTAACCAGGTTTTACACTTCCAGTAGTTCCTAAACTTCCCATAGCTCCTAAACTTCTCGTGGTTCCTAAATGTCCCGTATTGCCTAAACTTATCATATTTCCTAAACTTCCAATAGTTCCTAAACTTCTCGTAGTTCCTAAACTGTCCGCAGTTCCTAAACTTCCAGTAGGTCCTAAACTT
>JALJCO010003625.1:0-10312 GCA_023101725.1 Atherinomorus stipes
CGCTTCAGGCCTGAGGTTGACAAAATAGTTGGAGCCACATAGACTGTTGCCACCATGTGGCCCATCCTGCCATCAGCTCAGGTCCTCTATCCGTTCAGAAGTAACAAACAAGGCTTGTGGTCATAGTTTCAATTTTCTACTTTGCACACAGGTTTTTGAACTTACTGCTTGCAACGGAATGAACGATTGCTTTTCATGTATTTCTTTTATTCTCACTCAACCATTTGCATGTAACATTTCTGACACAATTTGCTCAGTATTTCTCCTCAGGGTATTGAAGGGAGACAACTTAAAGGGTAGGCTATAAAATTCATTTTATAATAAGATTTTCCAAAAGTTGATTTGCCCTCCAATGAGTCACTCTTTCCTTTTTCTTCTCTCCTGTACTTTATGCAGCAGAGTAAGCTGAAAAAAGTCTCACAATGAAATTCAATAAGAAACGGCACCACCACGTGGTGAAATTTGTAAAAAGAAAAAAATAAAGAAAATATCTAAATTATTAGATTTCTTTATTGTACAGATAAGCTAGTAATATATCTGTACTAGCTCACCATCTACTTGACTTTCATATCAAACACACTGGCCCTCATTCATCAAACGAGCATAGAAAGTATCGCACATCTGATAGTATAAATGATCGTACAGTTGGACCCACGTGTGATTGATTAAAACGTATCGTACGAACACGAGTCTTGATAAATCCCACGGCTGAAATCCATCGTCATTTAAATGTCACGCCCACGGTTACATGCATGATTATTGGGTTTCGCCCAGCGAGGTTGGACCATCAAGAGAGATTCTGCCAAAAATCCTTGTGGGGGGATCGAGACAGAATTCCTTAAAGGGACATTGTGTAATCGCGAGCAGCTCTCTTCGTACTTTTCATGCTGCGTTCGCGTGAAACCGGGCAGACCGACGACATCCGCCGCATGTAAAGTTATCACCTGCCTCTATGTGAAGACGTGGTCCGTCAGTTACAGTGACATCAGTCCACATCTGATTTGTTGTCATGGCGATGTCGTATTGTTTTCCCTGACCCATGTTTTACCGTCTTTCGCTCGGCTTCATTGATTAAAATGACATCTGGGGCCTGTACGACGAAGCCGGATTTTCTCTTATCGAGGTAACTTCAGGGTTTTTGTCCTATGACGCTGGTTCACTTCTGATCGGGTTATATCTCCCCGGTAACTTATGCTGAACGCCTAACCTGGTCCAGACCAGGTTAAGTTCTGGATAAGAGATCTCCGACTATGAAAGCACCACTCCCTGACCAATCAGCACTCTTGGAAAATGGCCTGCCCATTTTTAGAAGATCCTGTCGATGCCGGTGCGCAGATCGTGAGAGGAGTTCTTAGAAGAGAGAGAATATTCAGAGATGGTGCCCTTTTGATTTGCCACATGACACTTTATATGAAAGATGTAGGTTTTCCTCTGCTGGACTCCGTTATCTGTCAGCTGTTAGAGCCGTACATCACTAATGTAACGCATCGCAGCCGGACACCGACAACACCACAGATGCTCTGCATCACACTGAGGTTTTATTAATGTTAGACTAATTGAATTAATTTTGATATAGACCAACGCCTCACCTCGAGTGAAAAAAAAATTAGTGCTGTACTGATGATAGCTGAAAAGCTTATTTTTTGTGGCCAAATTATGCTCATGGTCCCACTCAGTAAAACGTCATTCATTTATTTATTCATTCATTCATTCACTGGTAGTTTGATGCACACCGTTGGCGACACTGAAAACGTATAAAAACATGTCATGTAATACCCGCTTTTCCCCCTGTGGGCTGCACAAATATTAAATGAAATTCCATTCATTCATGAAAGAGTGTGGCAGCATAGAATCTCGTCAATGGCCGGTTTGGATTATATATTTGTATTTGTTCTTTACTTGTTCCCATGATCGTCTTGCGCTGCGGGGTTGCATCTGAAATAATGTGATTAAGAGGTCACACATGTAGAAAACATGAACTTATGGAGCGCACACCCCCCCATGCCGGCATGGTGAAGGGTTACAACACGTTCAACGATATGAGCCTAAAATATCCATATGCACAGTATGAGAAGCAAATATACTGAGGAAGCGCTGTGTGTGATGAACACTAAATGATCAGAGTCCGATATTGTTCCATGATTGTACAATCGCACGGACTTGCTGCGCATTGACAGCCAGCATTAATTCCTGGCTTTTGCTGCGGCGACTGTGTTGCTGCAGCATAAATGGAGACATTTATTATCATTCCTGAATCATAATGTCGTGTTATCATTCAGGAATGATGATCCTGAATTCTACATATTTCTTAAGTATCATCATCTGCTCCTCCATTGTGAAATATGTCGCTCTCTGTTTCTCCATGTCTGCGATTGGTCAGATGCTTCCAACGCCGCCTCTTTTATGTGAGCGCGCACTGATTAAGATGGAAAACCCTGGGTTGAATTACCGAGTTGATAACCAGCTTCATAGTACCGTTTATCAAGACCGCAGATGTCTGGTTAAGTCAACCCAGGTAACTGAGAGAAATCCCGGGCATGTTAATCCGGCTTCGTCGTACAGGCCCCTGGTTTGTTACCAACGTCCGTCTGCCCGACTGCACGTGAACGCAGCATCAGTGAGACGCTGGTTTCTCCCACTGCAGCGCGGTGACTTTTCAAAGACATTACCTCGAACTGAGCTGAAAACTCCGGTGTGTCCGGTGAGTTTCTGTGTTTTCCTGCCGTCGCGCTTCTCCTGAACGCAAAAACATGGCGATACGACATGGCAGCCCCCACCGAGCCGCCCCGCTCGATGTATAAATGAATGATACGGACGGCAAATTTAGAACTTAGAGGAGCACTTCAGTTTGTTGATGGGAGTGATTAGTGATTAATGAAAAAACACTTTTGAACCAAATAATCAGTTTTTGTGAATAAAACACAGGAGAACTTACACAATATCCCTTTAATTGTGAGGTGAGAAAGATTAAAGAGGTGCTGTTTGGCAGCTTAAAAACCGAAGTCAGAGACGTGCACAAAAACGATGCACGGAGGAGGATCATTCAGCCTCACTGGTGTTAAACGACCAGCTGAGATATTAATAAAAGTCTCAATCTAGGCCTGGCTGATTTGTTTTATTAGTTATGAAATTTAATAATACTCCTCCTTTGATAGCAACGTCACAATTCTTTAGCCAATGGGTCAAGAAAAAGTGGTCCAATATGAAACTCTCCACCAAACGCTGTTTCACCGGCCGCCACCTGTCATGAGTCTGACCGCTGCGCGCTGACAGGTGGAGGCCAGTTGGATCCGAGACTGACCCAGATAGGGACAGAAGAAAAGATAACTTACAGTCTACTGACTGAGCATTTATACAACTTGTTGTATTAACTTTAAGTTTATACAAGTAATGATCCGTCATTACTTATTAGAAATGACGGATCAGCTGCTGTCTCCTCCGTATACCAGTGGGGGCTGAGCGGCTCCAGGCACATAGTTATGCTCCTCTGACTGCGCATCAAAACTCTCCATCAGCTGTCAGAGCGATGTGCAGCACTGCACAGGACAGGAGTGTTGTAGTATAAGTATAAAGCTGCGTTTAATCCCACTGCTCCAACATATCTCCACCTGCCTTCCTGCAGCTTGAAGCAGCGCTCCACCTTGGCACGTGCGCGTGGGTGCGTACTGATGCCTACCTCCCCTCCTACTCTGGTGGCAGGTTTACCAGCTGGGTGAGGACATGCATGAAGAGTGCAAAACACTTGTCTCCAAGAACTACATGTTAATCATTTGTTGAGCTAAATAGCCCTCAGTTACAGTAACTGGCATGTAGCAGGTCAGCTAGCTTAATAGCATAAAAAGGCACATTTCACCATGTAGCTGTGTTTGCTGAATTTGCTTATTCAGAAGTGCACTTCTGAATAAGCAAATTAACTAAATAACAGAGGATAAAAAAAAAACATCCTGTTCAGGCAGAAATACGTCAGTTACTTACTGACTTCATTTCACCCATTGAACAGGTCATCCCAGCCACCATCACAACAGCTGCCTGCCAACTGGAGCCACAATCAGGACCTTCAAACATCAGAGGAGGGAAACTTCCTCCACACAACCTCAGACTCATGATGCCAACATAAACCAAAAGTTAATAAACAATTAATGTATCAGTTAGTCTTAGCAGTTATAAATCCAAAAGTTGTTTGCTAAATGACAACACAGTTTGTTGTACTAGTTGGTCAATTAGTGAGTAGTGTTGCTCACTTCGGGTTAAGTAAAATGAAATTGAGAATACGTAATCTTCTGGGATGAAATCTTTCTCCCATTTAAAAATCTATCACTAGCTGCAACAACAGCAAAAAAAGAAAAACAAACAAAAAAACTCTTAAAAGAAATCCAAAATTTTAAGTCGTAAGCCTTTTATTCAGTGTAAAATTCAGATGGTACAAAAATCACCAGATAAACTTTCACAGCCATGCAGAAACAGTTTGTAAACGAAAGAAGCTGTCCATCACATCCAGCTCGATGATCCAAACAATTGTCTTTATTCACAAAGTCTAACAAAGCTCCATCACAGCATCAATTTACCAGGGAAACAAGAGTGCGCTATGAAAAAGTAGAAACTTTAAACTGCAGTCTGATGAACCTCCAGGTTCAGTCTTCATTTCATTAGATTTGGAAATATTAACACTTTTTTGTATCCAAAATAATCTTTTTCCACAAAAACTCTTTCAGCTGATAATCAGACAAAAAGTAACTGAAATACATTAATTCTCATCAAATATATATATAGCACCACAATATAATGGTTTAGGGGCAGGGGTTATATCACAAAGAAAAAAGACCCGTGTTAGTATTTAAAACTAAACTTCAGCCTGCTCGTCAGGAATTGGAAACTTTTTCAGTGCCAAAGGAAACCATGGAGTGGGGGTCAGAAAAATCTGACAGGAAAATTTTAAAAAGACAAACGTAAAATTGATCATCACAGAAATGAATAAAAGCTCAAATTAATCACTTTGACTAAATCAAGAACAATCTGACCGGAGACGAGACTTTGATAAATTAAAAACAAAAATCAGGAATCTGATACATTTTTCCTCATTTTACCATAAAACAACAAATATCTGATGTGGAGAAAAACGTAGTTTAATGCAAATGGAAAACAAAGCAGGTTGAACCATAACCTAAACTGTAAAAGTCAAATAGTGAAAACATGTTCGTCTTTTTTTTTTTTCCTAACTTAATTTGTAGTCAAATGAATAAACAATTTACAGATTTATAAAAGTTAACGCATCGGACAACACCACATATCTGCTGATCATTTGCATGCGTTTTATGTTTTTGCATGAAAGTATTTTCTGTATTAATGTAAACAGAAAAAACCTTTTTGATAGCAGAGGTTGGCGTCTCGCTCACTTGGCCGAGCAGCCACTGAACAGAGGCTCCAGCTAATCTGGGCCCTTTACTAAATCTGACAAAGACCCTACAACCAAAATTAAAACTGACACTACTAATTCGCTGAGAGGTAAAAACCCAAATGTGGTGTTCAAATGCATCTTCCAGCTTCCCAAACCTGCTGATTCTGAACAGACGAAGGAATAAAACTTCCTGAGAACTGAATCACTGTACTTGTAGAAGAGAATAGTCTGCATCTTTTCATGTCTACTCTGCAAATCTTCTATATGAACACAGGTAAATGAGAGTTATACAATAAATCTGTTAAATTCAATCATTTGTTATATTAACATACTTATCAGGACATTTGCAGGTGTGAACATTTTCATTCTACATAGCAAAATAATCTAGGATCTGTTATTGCATAACATTCAAATTAGAAGACAACTGCTCAACTGCCGTGACAAGATGCATGTTTGGAGTCTTCAAGCTGATCGTTTTTGGCAAACCTCAGTATTTGTTTGCATATGCTAACAGACTATTTCACACTTTTGTTAAATGCTGCTAGCATCAGGAGGTAGTAAGTAAACAGCTGCAAAAATCTAGCCATGAAAGTCTCATCTTTCCTTTTGACTTAGGATTTGCCTTTTCATAACATCTTAGTAATTATAGATTTTAGAATTATATAATAAAATCATTTTTATATATATATATCAGGATGTGCACAACTAGTCAGTTGAAACGGTGCACAAGGTTGAGGTCTTCTTTTCAACTGTTTTGTGCTGTTTTTGTTGTCTCATAGTTCAGTGCTGTGAACATGCTGTTGTTTACAGCGCTGTAAACAACAGCAGCCCGTTTCAGAAGGAGAGAAGACGCGCAGGGTCGTTGCTCAGAGCGAGGCATTGCAGGATGGACGTTGGTGCAGAGGAAGCAGCGGTGGAAACGGTTTAACGACCACACGGCTCTTTCAGCTCCAGCAGAGTCAGGCCTGCTTCGCCACTGCTGGTAAGCCAGGAGGGGCCCCCGGCCTCGGCTACCGCAAAGTTTAACAGCTGTTCACGCTTTTCACCATGGTGGAGAAACAGACCACAACAGCTCCATCATAGAAACGTGGCTTCAGGACTGGAAAATGAGGAGAAGAACTGGTTTGTTGTTACTTAACGCTACTGTGGGTTCCATGTTTACTTCCTAGAGCATTATGCTACAGGAAGTAAACACCATGGTATGCTACGACTAGCGTAGCAGCCCAGTTCCACTCTCTCATCATCTACTGGAGAATAAAGCACACAATGACAGAAATACACTGTTTATATAAACTACCGTTTCCCTGTGGGGATGAAGTATTTTTCCTTTCATCATTGTTGACATGATGACAGCACAACTAATTGATTAATCAATTTTGATTGGCCTGACTAGTCGACTTTAAAAATCCCTGGTATGTATGTATATGTGATATTTATACCTCTTCAGTTTTGCTGCCTTGAGGGAGAAGCAGCAACTGTTTAATGATGGTTCTGTGGCTCAGCTGAATCCAGAAAAAAAAGCATACATATGGCTCTTACATGACAACAAGCACAAAGAAAATAAAGTTTGCATATTACCCCAAAAATAATGCTAACATTAAATTTTGGCCATGGCAGATGGAGGTTTAACGAGTGCTGCTGACGCTGACTCAGGCAGTCTTCAGGACTCACCTTCATCGCAACATGCCAAGACTGTTCTGAGGCCTGCTTCCATCCGCAGGAACTCCAGAGCAACACATCCGAAATGGACTGTCCACCACACTGACCAAAAGGCTTCCTGGCAGCAACTGCGTCCAGTATGAGTCGGGATTTTCCCAATCAGAACATTTACTCAATGTTAACCCGTTTCTGTAAAAATACTTTTTATTTCTACAGGATCATTACTGCACGGATGAAAGATCTGCAGATGATCCTGCGTACGGGGCAGAGATCCGAGGCAGCGTTGCTCAGCCAGCCCATGAAGCTGAAGTTTCAAACGTCCACATTGGGAACCATCAGCAGGGTTTCTGGTGCTGTTTAAAGCTGGAAAAGGGACGATTTTAATGTTGAAACCAACTGCAACTGGGTTGGGACTGCAGCTTTTCCACTAAGCCAGAGTCATTTAGGGTTTACATCTGTGGTAGGTGAAGACGAATGCAGCAGCTGTAGAAACCAGTGATATCTCTTCTCTGTTGAACCGAACGATGCAGACACACACACACACACCAAAAGACATCAATCCCACAGAAGAGCATCAGGACAGAGAAAAACATCCCACAATTGTTAGAAAATCTAAATTTCAAGTAGTATGAAAGAAAAGTCCAACTGGCAAAGAAAAAGACAAAGATGTTTGTGAGCGGGTCTCAGCCTCGCCCCATTAAAAGCCATCGCCATGACAGCGTCTTACTGGTCCAGCAGGTCTCTGGGGAACCTGCCATGATGACGAGGAAGAGGAGCAGAATCTTCCAACACGTGTGGAGCCCCGTGATAATGATGAGGAACTGAGGAAGCTGAAGGTGTCCAGAGAACACAGCTGAACCGAGAACATCTGAAGCTCAAACATCGCTTTGTGGTGTGTGGTGGGTGTTCGGGCTCCTCCCCCCACCCCGCCCCGTCAGGGCTCCTGTTTGATGTAGTAGCTGCCGGATCCGTTGCTCTCCTGGTCTGAGGTGCCCTGCGAGAAGGTGAACTCGTCCACCTCGGCCGGTTCCTCCTTCATTCGCAGCAGAGACTCTGGGAGGGAAGAAGAAGAGCAGCGGTCGCTCTCAGCCTCTCTTGCACACGTTCATACTGCAGCTACGTCTGGAAACATCTGTACTGAGCATGCTCAGTGGTTGCTTCAAGGAGGAAACAACGACACTGGTGAGAACAACATGCAGCCTGCAGCTCCATGGCGAGGCCCCGAGCAGTCGCCCACTAAATTGCCGCCGAGCTGCGGCACTCCGGCTGCTTTCTGTGTGACTTTACCTGATTGGTGGGTTTGATGGAGGTGGGTTCGAGGCCGGGGCCGAGAAGGCCCTATGGAATGGAAAAGGGGGTGGACTCTGTTCTTCGTCCCCTGAAAAGCTGCTCCTCCTCCTGCCTGCCTGACTGAAGGGCCGTCGACCAACTGGAATCTTCCTCTCTAAACACCAACCAGACTGGGGTCAGCGACCAGGGGCCCATTATACAGGTTCAGCTCAGATGGGAGGGGTCTGGGTTATTCATCAAGACGGAAAGTTAAAAGGCTGGAGGTCAGAATAAGCCCCTGGTACGCTGGACTCAGACCGCCACTGTAAGCTGCTGCAATCAGCTAAAACTATTCAGGTTTCTGTGATCTTCAGAGTTTAGAGCAGAAAGAAGTAATCAAGTTTATTTTCTTCCACCAGGAAAACACGGCATCGCCACCAGACTAATGCTTTTATTTCTCTTTTTTTGTTCCGATTTTATTCTAAAGTAGAAACATAATGTATAAATATAAATGTGTTCATCCTCATGGGAAATCCTCTGCATCTCCACCTCCTAGCTGTACTACGGACAGCAGCACCTTCTTCATGGGCACTTCATCTTCATGACTAGTCCATTAACACAGTGGTTCCCAAACTCGGGTTCGGGACCACCATGGGGGGTCGCAGGATGAATTCAGGGGGACGATTGTAAAAACAAAAATACATCGAGTATCGAGTGTGTTGGCCGCAATGTGCTACAGCAGGTATATTCACAGATGACGAGACCGCTGGTGTGGACGTTTACGTTCACACCAAGTACATCCCAGCCTTTATTTAGGAAGTTTCTGAAGGTTTTCAAGCCTTGCATGTAGAATTTGTATGATTTGGTGTCCAGATCATACAGCTGCCATTCTAAAAATCCATATTTGGTCCTATCTTGGTCAGAAAACCTGAATTTGGGCATTTGGTGCTTTTTCAACAACTGTTAACATAATCCATCAAAATCTACTTTAATCTTCTGCTTTATTTATGAAGATTTCTGACAGTTTCCAGCATCACATGAAGAGGATGGTGAGGGGCCACGATGGGGATCGTGGCTCAAAGTGTTTGGGAACCATTACATTAACCTAATAATAGAATATCTAAAAGATATATAGATCAAATTGGGTGGATTTGATCTGATCCACTTGATCAGACCAAATTTTCAAACTGACATAAAGATGACTGAAGAGAAAACTCCCTATTGTGAAAATGGAAAAATTTGTAAAAAATATTTCACACAACTAAGTGATTATGAATGACAAATTGAAAATCATGACATTGTTTTAAATACAGTTGTGTGAAAAGGTGTCCTGGGAACCCTCTGATAACGTTCTATTGATAAATAGATAATAATAAAACTGCTAGTGGCAAGTCTAGTGACACTTTCTGGTCTTATTGGAGACTTTTGAGACCTATGTGAAATAATGTTTTGTTTACTAAATGCTGCTGCGGTTCATCCGACGCATCGCCGCACACACAGGCTGCAGACACAGGAGATGTTCACCTCTGCTCCATGAACCAGACTGAAAATAAAACTCAAAGCTGATCAACAGATACTAATTCCTCTGAATGAAGAATGTGGACAGACACATTTTATTTAAAGTACTGTAACATGTAGTAGACTCTTAATTAGAAAACCAGTTTAACAATTAAAGTTCTTAAAATAGTGAACATTAACCAGGTCTAATTAAGTTTGTCCAGAGAAAATTTTTATTTCTTTTTTTACTTTTTTTTAAGTTGAAATGCAATTAAATGCCTTTGGTAAGAACATAAATAGAGCTGGAGTTTAGTAATATTAATGCCCGTGTCTGTTATTTGATTTAGTTGTCCACAAAAAGAAAATGTAGACTTTTTTTCAACCTGCCTCTTAAAAGAATCGGAATCAAGAATCGATAGTAACCGGGATCGAAAAAAGGGAATCGAATCGGGACCTGAATCGTTAACGACCCTCAAACAATGCCAAATCCTA
>JALJCO010003627.1:0-22875 GCA_023101725.1 Atherinomorus stipes
ATCTCTCTCAGAGAAATGCTTTCACACGGTATATTACGGTAAAAGAGGTAATTTCATCAAATAACTCCCTCATTGATTGCGTATCTGCATGAATCCAGGCCTTTTTAGTTTAGGTTTCCTAACGCTGTCGTGACGCTCTCTTCATGCCAATGCGGTTCGTTCCACATAAGTTTCGATCTGCTCATCAGCCAATCACAGCGTTTTTAATCTAGTGAGCGCTCCTCTCCTCCTCACGTGCACGGCAGCACTTGTAAACAGAACCGCATGGCGTCTGCTGAAGGGAAAGTGGTGATACGGCAGCAAACCAGCCTGTAAGCATCACAACTGAGGAGGAGAGAGATGAAACGCAGGGAGAGAACAAAGAAGGAATAAAGTTTGTGTTCTCGGTGGATTGTATGAAGGTAGAGAAGCAGCTGACGCCGCGGACTGAATGTGGACTGAAGTCCGCCCTCACCACGGATTTTTTCCAGTAATTTTTTTCTCAGATTCATGTGCGAGCTGCCGCCCTCTCTCTCTCCTATTTATAATTACCGATATGATAGTGATATTTACACTGTATATGACAGTGATATTTACACTGTATATAACAGTGATATTTAAAGCGTATATAATAGTGATATTTACACCGTATAATAGTGATATTTACACGTATATAATAGTGATATTTACACCGTATATGCATATATATTTATGTCTATGAGAGAGAGAGAGAGAGAGAAGGAAGGAAGAAAAGAGAGAGAGAAAAAAGAAAGAAGAGATAGTATATTAAAATGAATATATATATATATATATATATATTATGTTTCTCCATTATCTATATAGGTGATATTTACACTGTCATCATAATAGTGATATTTACACCGTATATAACAGTGATATTTACACCGTATAACAGTGATATTTACACCGTATATAACAGTGATATTTACATATATATAATAGTGATATTTACACATATATAATAGTGATATTTACACCGTATAATAGTGATATTTACACTGTCATAATAGTGATATTTACACCGTATATAATAGTGATATTTACACCGTATAATAGTGATATTTACACCGTATATAACAGTGATATTTACACCGTATATAATAGTGATATTTACACCGTATATATAACAGTGATATTTACACCGTATATAATAGTGAAATTTACACCGTATAATAGTGATATTTACACCGTATAATAGTGATATTTACACCGTATATAATAGTGATATTTACACATATATAATAGTGATATTTACACATATATAATAGTGATATTTACACTGTATACTAAGTGATATTTACACCTTATATAATACTGATATTTACACGTATATAATAGTGATATTTACACCGTATAATAGTGATATTTACACGTATAATAGTGATATTTACACCGTATAATAGTGATATTTACACCGTATATAATAGTGATATTTACACCGTATATAATAGTGATATTTACACCGTATATAATAGTGATATTTACACCGTATATAACAGTGATATTTACACCGTATATAATAGTGATATTTACACCGTATATAATAGTGATATTTACACCATATATAATAGTGATATTTACACCGTAGATGATAGTGATATTTACACCGTATATAATAGTGATATTTACACGTATATAATAGTGATATTTACACCGTATATAATCGTGATATTTACACCGCTTATATAACAGTGATATTTACACTGTATATAACAGTGATATTTACACCGTATATAATAGTGATATTTACACCGTATATAATAGTGATATTTACATGTATATAATAGTGATATTTACACCGTATATAATAGTGATATTTACACCGTAGATAATATTGATATTTACACCGTATATAAAAGTGATATTTACACGATATATAATAGTGATATTTACACCGTATATAACAGTGATATTTACACCGTATATAATAGTGATATTTACACGTATATAATAGTGATATTTACACCGTATATACAGTGATATTTACACCGTATATAATAGTGATATTTACACCGTATATAATAGTGATATTTACACCGTATATAACAGTGATATTTACACGTATATAATAGTGATATTTACACTGTATATAATAGTGATATTTACACGTATATAATAGTGATATTTACACCGTATATAACAGTGATATTACACCGTATATAACAGTGATATTTACACCGTATATAATAGTGATATTTACACCGTATATAACAGTGATATTTACACCGTATATAATAGTAATATTTACACCGTATATGATAGTGATATTTACACCGTATATGACAGTGATATTTACACCGTATATAACAGGGATATTTACAGTATATAATAGTGATATTTACACCGTATATAATAGTGATATTTACACCGTATATAATAGTGATATTTACACCGTATATAATATGTGATATTTACACCGTATATAACAGTGATATTTACACCGTATATAACAGTGATATTTACACCGTATATAATAGTGATATTTACACGTATATAACAGTGATATTTACACCGTATATAATAGTGATATTTACACCGTATATAATAGTGATATTTACACCGTATATAACACTGATATTTACACGTATATAATAGTGATATTTACACGTATATAATAGTGATATTTACACCGTATATAACAGTGATATTTACACCGTATATAAAAGTGATATTTACACCGTATATAACAGTGATATTTACACCGTATATAATAGTGATATTTACACCGTATATAACAGTGATATTTACACGTATATAATAGTGATATTTACACCGTATATAACAGTGATATTTACACCGTATATAAATAGTGATATTTACACCGTATATAATAGTGATATTTACACCGTATATAACAGTGATATTTACACTTATATAATAGTGATATTTACACCGTATATAATAGTGATATTTACACTTATATAATAGTGATATTTACACCGTACATAACAGTGATATTTACACCGTATATAATAGTGATATCTACACCGTATATAATAGTGATATTTACACCGTATATAACAGTGATATTTACACCGTTTATCATAGTGATATTTACACCGTATATAATAGTGATATTTACACCGTATATAACAGTGATTATTTACACCGTATATAACAGTAATATTTACACCGTATATGATAGTGATATTTACACTGATATAACAGTGATATTTACACCGTATATAACAGTGATATTTACACGTATATAATAGTGATATTTACACCGTATATAACAGTGATATTTACACCGTATATAATAGTGATATTTACACCGTATATAACAGTGATATTTACACCGTATATAACAGTGATATTTACACCGTATATAATAGTGATATTTACACCGTATATAACAGTGATATTTACACCGTATATAATAGTGATATTTACACCGTATATAATAGTGATATTTACACCGTATATAATAGTGATATATACACCGTATATAGCAGTGATATTTACACCGTATATAACAGTGATATTTACACCGTATATAACAGTGATATTTACACCGTATATAATAATGATATTTACACCGTATATAATAGTGATATTTACACCGTATATAACAGTGATATTTACACCGTATATAACAGTGATATTTACACCGTATATAATAGTGATATTTACACCGTATATAATAGTGATATTTACACCGTATAATAGTGATATTTACACCGTATATAATGGTGATATTTACACCGTATATAATAGTGATATTTACACCGTTACACGATGAAGCTTTACATCACTGCTTCTGAAGTGGCCGGTTAGAATCTTTATCAGGCTGTCATGATGTAACGTCGCCTATGACATCATAACTCGTCATAACTGTGCATCTGTGTACACAACTGTAGTTACGGAAAACTACCGGTTATGGTAGAAAATGTCATTTAGCTGATCTGCAGCCGTTTACTGCAACAGGAACAGGAATTTCACTGGAAGATGCAAGTTTTCTCTGGAGAGTTTCTTTGTGCACGAGTATGAAACGTGCACGTTATCTCGTGCATGTTGAGTGGGGGGAGGGAGAGAAAAACGAGAGCAGGAGTTTCTTACTGGGAGAAACAGTTAGGGGCGGGGCTTGCAGTTATGGGCGGGGCTTACAGTTATGGGCGGGGTTTACAGTTAGGGGCGGTGCTTGCAGTTAGGGCTGGGGCTTACAGTTAGGGGCGGGGCTTACAGTTAGGGGCGGGGCTTACAGTTAGGGGCGGGGCTTACAGTTAGGGGCGGGGCTTGCAGTTAGGGGTGGGGCTTGCAGTTAGGGGCGGGGCTTACAGTTAGGGGTGGGGCTTGCAGTTAGGGGCGGGGCTTGCAGTTAGGGGCGGGGCTTACAGTTAGGGGCGGGGCTTGTAGTTAGGGGTTGGGCTTGCAGTTAGGGGCGGGTTCTACAGTTATAGGCGTGGCTTGCAGTTAGGGGCTGGGCTTACAGTTAGGGGCCGGGCTTACAGTTAGGGGCGGGGCTTACCGTTAGGGGCGGGACTTACAGTTAGGGGCCGGGCTTGCAGTTAGGGGCTGGGCTTACAGTTAGGGGCCGGGCTTACATTTAGGGGGCGGGGCTTACAGTTAGGGGCGGGGCTTACCGTTCAAACTACACTGTTCACCTGCTCACGGCTCGCAAATGTGCAAAATCAGGTACAGCACCTTTAAGTCTCACATAACAGAAGAGTTATGTGGGTCGGGAGTTTATCGCCTTCGGTCCTTCACACTCATGGAGCAACTTTAACGTCTAAACTGAGCAGAACTTCCTCTGAATGTGAAAATAACAAGGGCAGTAAAGCACATCACTAAAAATTTATAGGATAAAGATCATAAAAGGTTACATTCCTGCTGAATCTGTATTTCCCATGAGCCTTTGTGGTCTGGATATGTTGAGTTTTGAATATAGCCCCGCCCCTTTTGTTGTCCATGCACTCTGAAGCTGAAACAACTTAATACATTTACTTTGAGTGAAAGTAAAAACTTATTTCAGACGAAAGTGTGATTTTAAGTTGATTTAGCTAAAAAACTTTAGATTTCATCACCAATAAAAATAATTAAGTGAGATTAATGTAAATACTTCCTTCATATCAGCTACAGCCCAGATACTTTGTTTTAGCGTGTACTTCGTCTCAGCCTGAGAAGAAGCTGCGATATATTGAAGGAACATTTCCTAAGCGGAGCTCTGAAGCAACCTTGCTCTCCCTTCACTTCGCTCAGCCTGTCCTCTTTATTTCGCTCGTCACGTTTGGTATTTCTGCTGCCGGTAACCTCCGGCGTGGTGAAGAGCCAATAACCCGTCCCCATGCTCGTGGACAGATGGATCACGGCCAGGGCCGTCCATACGCTTACGCTTCCAATATTTCTACCAGCCCTTGTCTGACAAAGTCACTATTTCATCAGCTCCGTGCTTATGCGGCTCAGATTGGCTTCATACTGCAGATAATTGTTTTTACGAAGGTGCGTGAGTCACTGAAGTATACACGGTGTTTTGTCCTTCAGCTGATTCTGCAGCATGACACCGAGGACATCATTTCATCTGCTTTTAGTCAGCGGGGGAATTAGTCATAGCTTGTCTTTTCAGTCAGAGGAATATGACTGAGACCTGAGATATGGGGTGGGGGGGGGTGGGGGGGGTAAAATAGGCTGTTTCAGAGTGATGGATGGAATCAGAAATGGGATTACTAAACTCTCATCCCCGAGGAAACAAGCAGTTTTTCTCAGAAGTCTGCAGAGGCTTTTCTGGAATGAGACGCGAAACTTTTCTCCAGAGTTTCGGGGTTTTGCAGCCGATAGTTCTGCAAACGCTTCCACCTTCAGCTTCCTAAAGCTCAGATGTTCTTCTGGAAAGAGCCGTCCTGGAGTCAGGGCCCCCATCAGTCTGCTGATACTGTGAGGTGGCCCAATTTCACCCCCAAGACTGTTAAAGTTTTCTTTTAAAGGAACATTCCACCCACAGAATGATGTAACTTTATCTTCCACCCCCCTCATGGTGAGAAAGACTCTGCAGCACTTTTTTAATATCTCAAATGCAGCCGGTGATCAGGAAGGCTTCTCGTTTCCCCCCAACTTTCATATAATGGAGTTCACCGGGGTCCGAGCCAAAAAGGTCCTAAAAGTCCACAAAAACGTGTCAATATTCCTCCATACTGCTCGTCCAATGTAATCCAAGTGTCCTGAGTGGGTAGCGTCCAGAATTTACTGGAAACGACGTCATTTAGTAGATTTTTAGAGACTAAACAGTAGAACATCTTACTTTCATAAAGTGTGCATATGTGCGTTCACAAAACTACGGAAGCCTCGGCGTTCAGAGCCTACTCTGCCGATAATACAAGTGTAGAAGAAGAAATCAGCTGTTTACATTGTGCTGAGAGCGACAGAGCTGCAGACAAACACAAGAGGGTCCAAGAGGGGTTGATATTGATTTAAAACAAACAAAGAAAGAAAAGAGAACGCGTGATCTCGTCTGCCGCGGCTTCCGTAGTTTCATGAACATGCATCAGCTGCTTGCAGGAGATGCGATGTAGTACTGTTGTAGTACTGATGTAGTACTGACATAGTACTGTTTAGGCTCTAAGTCAGTCATTTTCTGTACTGCTTACTAGGGCTGGGGAAGAAAATCAATACACTGGATATCGTGATATTTTCATATGCAGATTTTATAGAGAGATTAAAAAATGCAGCATCGATCTATTTAACCAACGAAATCTCGCGAGATTTCATTACTGAAATACATCGATACCACATTTCAACATATCGATATGATATCAGCATAAGAAAATATCTCGATATTTCAGTGTATAAGATTTTTCTATCCCAGCTATTATCAGGTGAGAGGCAGGAACACCTGGACAGGTAACCAGTCTGTCACAGAGAGACAGAAACCATTTATACATAGAGACAATTTAAAGTGATCAACCTAACATCACCCCCCTCCCCAGCTGGGAATCAAACTAGCGACCTTCTTACTGTGAGGCTGCGGTGCTAACCACCACGCCACCGTGCAGCCCTGTTCAGCCCATAAAAATCTCCTAAATGACGTCGTTTCCAGTAAATTCTGGACGCTACCCACTCAGGACACTTGGATTACGTTGGACGAGCAGTATGGAGGAATATTGACACGTTTTTGTGGACTTTATGGACCTTTTGGCTCGGACTCCCGGTGAACTCCATTATATGAAAGTTGGGGGGAAACGAGAAGCCTTCCTGATCGCCGGCTGCATTTGAGATATTAAAAAAGTGCTGCAGAGTCTTTCTCACCATGAGGGGGGGTGGAAGATAAAGTTACATCATTCTGTGGGTGGAATGTTCCTTTAATGTCTAACCAGATACTAATTTTTAGAATGGATTCGTGTCTGAGAAGCGGTTTGTTTGACACCACCGTGTTCATTATGGGATGGACGTGGTCAGCAACAACACTCAGGAAGCTGAGGTGGTTAAACGGCCACGTTGGTACGAAGGAGCCCAAAGCGGTCCGTGGACTTTTCTGTGTTCAGAGATGCTCTTCTGCTTTTCTCTGTAGGAACCAGTGCTGATCTGATTCCTGTTGTCTTTCTATCATCTCCACCAGCCTGTCTGACCTCTGACCTCTGACCTCTGACATCAACCAGACATTCTGGTCCAGACACCAGCAGATCAGCAGTTTCCCGTCTGGTTTGAGCTAAAAATCATCCTAAACAGACTTTTCATCATCAGACTAACTCTTCTTTGTCTCCTGTCGTCCAGTGGAAGGATTTGAGCAGTTTCGTGTGGCAGAAAAGGCTCATAGGAACTGGATGAAGCGCTACCTGGAAGGAAACACCTCTGAAGTGCTGACCAACATGGGCAAAAAGGTCCTGAAGCAGTATCTGGAGGCTCTGGCTGCCCTGAGCTCTGCTCTGAGCAAGCAGCTGGGCAAGTACGACATGTACTCCATGATCGCGGGCATGGTCTTCGTGTTTCAGGTCAGTTCCACCGACTCGCCGTCCCACGCAAAGAAAGGCTTATTTTAATGTGCAGGACAATTCAAAGTGCTTTGCATAAAACAGAAAAGCAGCACTCATAAGGAATAATAAGAATATGTATTTAAATGATAATAATAATAATAATAATAATAATAATATACTTAAATGATAATAATAATAATAATATACACAATAATAATATACTTAAATAATAATAATAATAATAATAATAACAATAATTATTATTATTATTATTATTATTATTATTAATAATAAAAATAATAATAATAATAATAATATACTTAAATAATATACAAAATAATAACATACTTAATAATAATGATAATTATATTTATTAATAATAATAATAATAATAAGAAGAATTGTTATTATTATGATTAAATAATAATAATAATATTAATAATAAAGAGAGCTATTAATTTCCTCTCTAAA
Source organism: Atherinomorus stipes (assembly GCA_023101725.1). Classification (NCBI taxonomy): domain Eukaryota; kingdom Metazoa; phylum Chordata; class Actinopteri; order Atheriniformes; family Atherinidae; genus Atherinomorus; species Atherinomorus stipes. The sequence goes on from JALJCO010003627.1 coordinate 8,376, forward strand.
ATAATGACTTCTGCTGATTTATTAATTATAATAATTGTTCAGAAATCTCTATCTGGGGAAATAGATTTATTTCTCCTCGTAAAAATGTACTGAACGGGGAACGAGAGGGAGCTCATCATGAGTTTGACCTCCTGTCCTGCAGCAGCGTTGACATCACGTCTCAGCAGAGACCCAAAAAGACGACGTCCACATAAATAAATAGAATCACAGACAAACTATCACCTTCCAGAGACGGCGGCTCTGAGTGCAGACCCGTCCTCATTACCTGTCATGCCAGGTGTGAAGCATGACCTCCCCACCTGAGACTCGTTCCCCCGATGACCGACGGCTGTTTCACTGCAAAACAGACGGGCTGGATTCCAGCCCCCCCTCAGCCCCAACCCTTCGTCTTTCATGTGAAGGGGTGGTGTCCCAGTACTGGTTCAGACTGAGGGGGAGGGTTAGGGCTATCTGGCCCCCCAAACGGAGATTTTCCAGGGGCACAGTAGAAAACCAGCGGTATGACATCACCACGATTCCATGTGAAATATGGAAAAGAGTGAAGAAATCAGCAGCAGCCAGAGAAACGTAGAAATGTGAGTTTTTTTTGTAAATAAAATAGGAAAATTGCTATTTAAGGTCGCTGTCATGTATTAAAGGAACATTCCACCCACAGAAAGATGTAACTTTATCTTCCACCCCCCTCATGGTGAGAAAGACTCTGCAGCACTTTTTTAATATCTCAAATGCAGCCGGTGATCAGGAAGGCTTCTCGTTTCCCCCCCAACTTTCATATAATGGAGTTCACCGGGGTCCGAGCCAAAAAGGTCCATAAAAGTCCACAAAAACGTGTCAATGTTCCTCCATACTGCTCGTCCAATGTAATCCACGTGTCCTGAGTGGGTAGCGTCCAGAATTTACTGGAAACGACGTCATTTAGTAGATTTTTAGAGCCTAAACAGTAGAACATCAGTACTACATCAGTACTACGTCTTACTTTCATGAAGCACACATATGCGCGTTCACGAAACTACGGAAGCCTCGGCATTCAGAGCCTACTCTGCCGATAATGCAAGCGTAGAAGAAGAAATTCGCTGTTTACATTGTGCTAAGAGCGACAGAGCTGCAGACAAACACAAGAGGGTCCAAGAGGGGTTGATGTTGATTTAAAACAAAGAAAGAAAGAAAAAGAGAACGCGTGATCTCGTCTGCCGCGGCTTCCGTAGTTTCGTGAATGCGCATCGGCGTGCTCGCAGGAGATGTGATGTCGTTTGAGATATTAAAAAAGTGCTCCAGAGTCCTGCTCACCATGAGTGGAAGTGGAAGATAAAGTTACATCATTCTGTGGGGGAAGTTTTCCTTTAAGAACAACAACATGAAGACTTTGGAGTGGCCTAGTCAAAGCCCCCACCTGAATCCCATTGAGATGCTGTGGCATGACCTTAAAAAGGCGGTTCATGCTGGAAAAGCCTCCAATGTGGCTGAATTACAACAATTCTGCAAAGATGATGGAACAAAATTCCTCCACAGCGCTGAAGAAGACTCACTGCCAGTTATCACAAACGCTTGATGCAGTTGTTGCTGCTAAGGTGGAACAACCACTTATTAGGTTTAGGGGAAGATCACTTTTTCACACATCTGTATAACTAAGAATGAGTTTGTTAAAGTTTTATCTCAGAAATCCTCTGGCGTGCTGCTGCTGCTGCTGCTGCTGCTGCTGCTGCTGGTTTGTCCGTCTGTCAGAAGCTGCAGCTGATGTCCGACCCTCCGTCTCTCCTGCAGCTCCTGCTGGTGCTCCTGCTGGCGATGCCCGAGGCCCTGAGCAGCGCCGCGGCCGTGGACCTCCCCGTCCTCCCCTCCCTGCTCTCGCTGCCGTTCTACCTGCTGTGCCTGCTCCTGGCCTCCGTGCACGTGCTGGTGTGCACGTCTGCAGAGAGCTCCTGCTACTTCTGCAGCCTCTCCTGGGGTCTGGTGTTTGCTGCCGTCGCCTTCTCCTCGGCCATGTTCTGCATCCTCATCTCCATGGCAACACGGAGACTCCACCTCGGATCAAAGGTCCACGGCAAGGTGAGTAAGATTCGATTAAACCAGCCCGACAGGTGATGATTTACATCCTTACACGCTCATTTAGAGCAAAAGAAGCACATGTGATGTTTATTTAATCTGCTTATGACTGGATGAGCTGCAGTGTAGCCCCCCCCCATCTGGAGGCACTAATCTGTCAGAGTTCAACAAACAAGCAGAAGAAGACTTTCAGCTAGCTGCTAGCCTGTAGCTAACGTTGTAAAGAAGAATTAAAACTATATAATGAAGATAAAAATGGTCCCAAACCCTAAAGAGGCAAAAACCCACTCCAGTTTATTAAAGGAGTGATGACATAACAGTTAAAAACTAGTTTATGTTGTTGGCATTACTTTATATGTAAATACTCCAAAGAAAAAAACGGCATTTTTTACAGCGGAGTATTGTTTTGAAACGCCAGACCTCACTTCCTCAGTAATACAGTTGGGTCCGGTGATGATATGGAGCTTTACCCGGAGACCACGTTGACTTCATTTTGATTGGCTACACCTTATTTCGCTATGACCTTATTTGGAGAATCTAGGTCAAGCTGCGGCCGGAGTTTGCTAAAGGCTAACTGCTAGCAACATGGGCAGTTCAGACAGTGTGAGCTACGTTTATCAGACAAGACAGCATTTAGAAAATAAATAAACTTACAGGTAATGACAAGGTTGTGGCCCCCTCCCTCAGTGTTGCTGCAGAAGTTTGCTTTTAAATCCATTTGTTTGAAAACCCAGACCTGACTGCACAGAAGTTACTACTAGCTCCATACACGAAGCTGAATCAGACGGGGAGGGGAGGGGGGGAGCGGACGGTGCCTAAACCGTTAGGGAGAGAGGGAGGGGAGGGGGGGGGGCTGTGCTTACTTGATAGTGTGCTCTTATTGGAGCAATTAAATTACGTAGAATGATAGAACTACGTAGAATGATAAGCTGCTGTCTGATTCAACTGTTTCTGAGCAGAGAGACAAAGCTGACAGACCATAAACAGGAACTTTGATTCTCACTCTGGACATTCACATGGCCTCATCAGTGCACAATAGATCATATTATACACCCAAAACCCCAGAAAAGTGAAATTTGATGTCATGGCACCTTTAAATACTGATTAGTGAGTGAAGATAACAAAGCAGAGCTGGAAGATGGATGGAGCACCAGCTAATGCTAATGCTAATGCTATCTGCAGCTTCATCTAGAAACAAACATCTAACACTCGTTGGAAAGAAAGAATTTTTAAGGAAAAAATAGAGAAAATCAGCTGTTGAAGCAGAAAATGTCTGTTATGTTTGGAAGTTCTTTAAAAAATTATAAGAAAAGTTTAAATAAATTGTTGAATGAAATTTTGTGCTTTAATTTCCTGTCTAAACAAATAAAATCCAGTTTTTCACAGATTATTTAAGTTCAATCAATCCGTAAATGAAATTTAACAATAACAGAATGCTACTCAAAGTGCTTCACAATTAAGCCGTAAAAAGTGCATAAATGCATAAAACAGGACAAGAAAAGGGGTAAGAATAAGTGCCACAGCGCTGCAGGGTGTTACGAGCCTGCAGGAAACACAGAAAGTAAGATAAAAAGATAAATAAAGCTTTACCTAAAAAGCTAACGTAGACGGAGTTAAATGCTAATCTGAAAAAGTGGGACTTCAGCTTTGATTTAAAAAGGCGGAGATCAGTGGTGATGGAGCAGTTTGTTGACCCGAAGAAGGCGGGGTCCTGCTGTGATCACAGATAGTTAAAATATCTGACAAACAGGAGGACGCATGGCCACGAATAATGTTAAAAACAAACAACAAAAGTTTAAAATCAGCTCTGAGACGAACCGGAAGCCAGTGAAGCGACGACAGCACGGGGGGGGGGGGGGGGGGGGGGGGGGGGGGGGGCGACGTGTTCACGTCCAGACGTGGCCGTTCAGAATCGGGCTGCAGCGTTCGGACAAGATGGAGACGTGAAATTACAGACTGACTGAGCCTTTTTATTTCCAATGTGATCCATTACTGCAGCATTTTATCTCTTTTTAAATCAGTTTCCATCAGTTTTTTCTCTTTTTGTAGTAAAATGTTGTAGATTTTGTGTTTATAGCCTAATTCTGATTTGTTCTTGTAGGAGTCTGATTTTCTTCCATGAATTATACGTGTGATATAAATGTGTTTGTGACCATCTCAGAATATATTTTATATGATGTTATTCATGTTTATCAGCCACATTTTACAGGTTCAGTCTGTTAAAGCAGCTGGATTTGCTTTAGTTATTAAAAAGATAAACCTAAAATGATCATTACACTGATACAGAGTTAAATATGAACCTGGACCAGTTTGGACTGGAAATGTGGGTCCATCATGATAAAGGTGGAGAACCGCTGGTCTAGTCTTCATCCAGCTTGTGATTAAGTTACAAAAGTCTTTAATAATACTCAGCTTTAAGTGACTTGACTGCTTCTTTACTGTGAGAAATAAGCTTCGTAGGATTCCTGGAATCTGACAAATGAAAAATCTCTGGCTGCTTCTTCGTCAATGAGAGGATGTGTGCAGCATCTATATTCATCACAGAGCTCGCTGGAGGCTCACCTTGCTGTGCTTCCAATCAATGATTGTACAGAACCACCTTAATTAGCCCTTAATTACTCCTCAGCATCACGCAGGAATTCTGAGCCTCGATCCAGAAAATACCATCATTTAATGTGAGGCTGGAATCCGTCCCAGTCTGCACGGATACGGAGGATAACCTGGATTTTGGTGGAGAATGTCGACAGCAAGGAGGGAGCGAGAACTTGGACTGAATATACATAAAGATTATTCAAATATGCATGAATGAAGAAAAATAAATACTTCAAAAGAATAGTCCACCCACAGAATGATGTAACTTTATCTTCCACCCCCCCTCATGGTGAGAAAGACTCTGCAGCACTTTTTAATATCTCAAATGCAGCCGGCGATCAGGAAGGCTTCTCGTTTCCCCCCAACTTTCATATAATGGAGTTCACCGGGGTCCGAGCCAAAAAGGTCCATAGAAGTCCACAAAAACGTGTCAATATTCCTCCATACTGCTCGTCCAATGTAATCCAAGTGTCCTGAGTGGGTAGCGTCCAGAATTTACTGGAAACGACGTCATGTAGTAGATTTTTAGAACCTAATCAGTACTACATCAGTACTACATCAGTACTACAACAGTACTACATCACATCTCCTACAAGCACGTTGATGCACGTTCATGAAACTACGGAAACTGCTTCCCTGTGATTGGCCGGTACTTCTGCAGCATATAGTTCTCCTATTGAACGCCTGATCGAGTCGTTTGTACTCGATCAGAATGTGCGGGTCATTAAAACTTAACTGGAAAAAAATCTCGAGTTAATCAGTTCACTTTCACCAAGTGATGCTAGTTGGGACCACCAGATTACAGCAACTATGCTAAGCTAAGCTAAAGTCAGTGCTGCCAGATTTAGAGAATGACTGGGTCGGCTAGAGAACGCTTCTGTCCACTTGTCCAACTCAGGGGACTGTGGGGGGAGGCCCAGTTTTACCCAGGGGGGGGGGGCATATGCCTTTAAGTTTGACCACAATGTTGTATCTTGATATTGTTGCTGCCAGCTGAGAAATGTTGTTTTCCAACGATGCGTTGTGAAATCTGTATGATGGACATTATGTACAATGTCCTTTTGGTTGTGTTTGGAGGGGCCCTTCGAGACTTTGTGCCCAGGGGCCCCTGCTCCTTTAACCCGGGCTTGCCCACGGCTACATCACGCTGTAGGGAAACACTGGATCTGTCTTTTTCTCTTCAGTTTTCATTTTATCATAGAAGTATCGGATCGGGACTCGGTATCAGCCGATCCTCGAGATCTAATGACTCGGACTCGGAATCGGGGGCAAAAAGACCTGATCGGTTCGTCTCCCCTCCGTTCCCCGGAGCTGCGTTTGCACGTGAACCGAAGGTGCAAACGCAGAAGAAGACCTGCTTATGTTGCTGGTGTGTAAACGTAAACTGCTGAGGCGGTGCGTTTGATGGATAGTTCGGTTATTTTAGTTTCCCACGTGGCGGCCACATCGAATTTTACCTCCACAACAAACTGAAATGAAAAAGCAAAGTGTCGTTTTAAATGGCCTCAGAAGTAATTCTTCCTTCCTGCTGCATCTTTCTGCTCGTTATACATTTTCTGTAAAGGTTACATCTCATTTCCCTCCTGGAAACTTGGAGAAACTGCTGACACGGCGGAAAAGTCAGAGGAAAATCCCAGATCTATACACTGCAGAATGTGGAGGAAACGTTCAGACCGGATGCTTCTGTAAAAGCAGCTGAAGCTGAGCTGGAAGCGAGCAGATCCAGCCTCATCATCCGGCTGCAGGTCTTTGGAAGATGTCTCAGACAGAACCAGGAAAAACAGTCTGTGGTCGGCCTCATGCAGGCGAAGCAGAGCAACCAGGAGAAGATCCTGTTAGAACCGGTATCAGTCCCCCCTGCTACAGGAAATAAAACTTCAGATTTCAGTGATAATCAGGTGGACAGAAACTAGAAAACCTCCAGCTTCAGCTCATCAGGAAAAAACACGACAATCTGAGTTATTTTTACATCATGGTGCAAAAAAAGGAAATAAATGAGTAGTTGTTGATTGTAGGCAAAAGCAATGATAACTAATGATTAGGGCTGGAAAAATATATCGATACACTGATATATCGCAATATTTTCATCTGCTGATATCATATCCATATTTAAAAACGCGGTATCGATCTATTTTACTAATGAAATCTTACGAGATTTTGGGGTTCTGTTACGAAAACTTGCGGGTTTTGATGAAATCTTGCGAGATTTTGTCAATCCGTTACGAAATCTTGCGGGTTTTCTTGAAATCTTGTGAGATTTTGTCAATCCGTTACGATATGTCGCAGGTTTTCATAAAATCTTGGGAGATTTTGTCATTCCGTTACGAAATGTCGCGGATTTTCATGAAATCTTGCGAGATTTTTGTCATTCCGTTACGAAATGTCGCGGGTTGTCGTGAAATCTTGCGAGATTTTTTAGAGAACGATGAAATCTCATGATATTTCATTGGTAAAACTATATCAGTATTGCGTTTTTAAATATCAACATTAACATCAACTAAAACATGACTCTGAGCCATCTGAGACATAAATGTGCTGTGACCTGTGAACATTGTAGTTTCTGCATTTATTGTTCAGGTATTCATCAGTTATTCAGTGAAAATGAGAGAAAATGTGAATATTTGCTGTGCAAGTCCATTTCGGTGTGCGCTCCTTAACTTTCAGCATTCGCTCCTAAAAATTCAGGTTGAGGCCGCTGAGCTCCTGGTGGAAAAAGTTAGTCTGGAGCCCTGACATATCCCAGTTATCACTATAATCACCCCCAGTATCAGTAAAAATATCCAAAATCGGTCTAGATTAGGGCTGGACGATATAAAAAAAAAAAGATTATCGATAAAGAAAAGTCTGTATCGATCGATATCGATATTTATCAGAAAAAGAAAAAAAAAAAAGCTATTATCAAATTAAAAGCTATTTTAGGTGCAGCCCTGGCAATTTAAGCCTTTGCTGAATGACCCACTCATAATAAAGATCACACTAAAGCCGTTTTCAGACTTCCGTCCACTCTTTAAACAGACTTGTCTTTTCAAACATGCTGCTTCTTTGCAGACTTATCGTGTCCCGGGTGCTTTCATTCATCAGGTAATGTTGCGGAAAAGTCAGAACAGCCACGCTCTCCCTTCAACTCTGTACGGAACATTTTCTTTTGCTTTTAGCCGAAACAACGGGCCGCAACATTTCTGCTCTTGTGACATGTAGACCAGCCGGTACGCATGTCTGAATGCGGCGTTATAAAGGACAGAGTCCACAATATTACCGCTTTCTAGTGGAAGTCTGAAAGCAGCATAACACTGAATTCCAATTCAGCCTTTGCCTAGTCTGCATTTGTGATTGGTTTGGGGGAAGGAGTGACTGTAGTATCATGATACCCGATAGGCTGCAGCTGAAAACTGTGCTTCTATATTGAACTTTTATTGACCCTCTTTTTTTTATATTGAAAAAACCTCCAGCGATCGATATATATTGATATTGAATTATCGTCCAGCCCTAGTCTAGATGTCAACTTTTTCTTTCTTAAGGGGGAAAAAACTGTCCACGTGGGCGCCTTCGTTGCCCTCCTTCATGTCTTCATAAATTAAACATCGCAAACTGGGACTGCTGCTGATTTTCTAACGTGAGCTAACTCTACTGAGCCAGTATAACCGCGGCCTCAAACACACGACCAGATCATAACTGTCATCAGGGAGTGAACAGGCTGGTAGCTACATGTACATTCGTGATTATGTCTGACTAATTTCATAAACGTTACTTAAATCAGTACAACACCGCCTCCGATGCAGCAGGGGGCGCCACCGCTTCGTTCACCGCCGTTATTCAACTCTGAAAGCAGTTAGAAAGTCCCGCCTCTTCCTCTACGTCAGCAAGATGGCGTCTGTTTAGTGCGAGTAGTGCGCTTCGTTTTGCACGTCGTTTTTGGCCGTTATTGGAACATCCTGGTACTTTCAGAGCTCTGAGTCGTCGCATAAGTGACACCACATGTGCACTTCACACTCAAAAACAGCGTTTGAAGTGCTCAAGTGCCGGTATGGGACAGACCCATGGTTCTCTCTGACAAGCTCAGCCAGAGATTAACCCCCCCCCCCCCCCCCGATTAAAACCCACAATTACGTGTAAAAACGTGATTAGCAGTTAACCCTCTAGGCGCCAAAGTCGCAATATTGCGACAGGCGACATTACTGACTATAACAGACCTTATCTTTAAATCTACAGCCTTGTACTGTTACTGCTTGGTTTTACTACATCGCCAAGACATACAGCCTTAGTTCTGACGCCATTTTTGAGTGTGTTTATATGGAAAAAATCAGAGAAATAAAGGTTTGAAACCCGACGCCCGCCGTATGCGCGTGAAGCTGCAGGAGCGCGGGAGAGAGAAAGAAAAGGCGAAAGCAGTTGTTGGAAAGAGTGAGAGACAGATCGCGACTTTTAGAATAAAAAACTAAACGTCCAGAGGCCTTTACGGTGCAGACGAGGTGCTGCACTGATCTCTGCTGATCAGGATTAGAAGGGGACGATCAGGCCTCGTCAGAGACGAATGACTGACGTCGCAGCGCGCGCTGCCGCGTTCATGCTGCACAAACTGTCAGAAGACTGATGACGGTGAAAGTTTTCTCTGCCGCGGGGATGGGAGAAAGAAAGTTATGTGTGGGCAGAAGACGGGATTATCAAAATAGGGGAGTTATTGATGATGACTGGGAATGTTTGAGAGGTGAGGAAGTTTTCCATGAATGGATCAAAGACACTGACGAGCCTGTGTGGGATATCGCGGACACGAGGATCTCACAGATGCTCGTGCATGTGATTTTCTGTCTCTGTTTTCAGATGAGGATTTCTGGAACCTCATCACAAATGAAAGATATGCTCACCAGTACCTACACACACACTAACTCCAGCCAAACTCCAGATTTCATGGCTGGTATGATGGTATGAGGGGTCAGCTAGGTTATGACAAATTATAAATCTATAATAACAAAAAAAAAAGGGGGGGGGGGGGGGGGGGGGACATAAAAATATAATTTTACCTGTTGATATATAAATTATTTTAGAAAATGTACTCCTGTCAGATTTCTGTTCATTTATTCTGAGGATGAGAGGATGAAAAAGGATCAGTGAAAGAATGAAAAAAAAAAAAAATCTACTGTGTAAATATGTTCAGAATTCTGTTTTACTGAGTTTTACCTGCTGATATACAAATTACATTAGCAAAGTTACTCCAATCAAACTCATGTTTCTTTATTTAGAGCATGAGATGACAGGATAATTTTTTTCCTGTGTATAAATATGTTCAAAAATCAGTTTTTTTACTGAAAGTTACACAATCCAATATGGCCGCTACCTGATGACATCACAATATGCAAATTACATGTGTAAATTTACTCCCATCACAAACTTTAGGTCATGATGAATATTTTTCTCATTTACATTATGGATCTATCTCTCACCACCTCCAAGCTACAGCATTTTGAAATCTTTAAGTCCAAATGGAATATTTTCCTAAATAAACTCTGGCGCCTAGAGGGTTAACGTTCGGATTTGAATTAACGTATTTACACATGAATGCAGCCAGTGAGTTAAAGTAACAGTAAAGGTTTATGTGTACGAGGAACTAAACTGATACGACAGTAAAACCTTCACGAAGGAATCACGCTTGTTCCTGACCGACTGCAGACAGAAATGTAGACTAGAGAACGTTTTAAAGTTCAGTTGCAGTAAATGAGTCAATATTTCAGTGTCCGTAAAAGTTCATATGTATTGACGGTAAGCTGGTGGCTGTAATTCTTGTCCAGCGCTGTCACCTCATCTGTTTAGCTCTGAATCCTGCTGCATACTCATGTACATTTTTACCTGAAGCTGTTGTAAAGCTTTTCTTCCTTCAGCTTTCATCCATTAACTTGCTGTTAATGTCAGGATCGATGTGTAGCTCTTATTGATTACGTTAAAAGCAGCGCATAGATTTGCTCCTGCTGCTGTTACAGGACCTGCACAGAGGGACTTCTGCATATCTGTTCCCACTGGATTTACAACCACGAACATGCAGAATATTTAGATGGTCTCTGCCTGGATTGTCCTGAATATTTCTGATGATCACTGATCGCTGAGGTACAAGTATTTATGACTGACTGGGATTATTAGGAATTACTAACCAGGAGTGAAAAGACGGGAAAATTAGTGGAACTAATGTGTAAAATGAAAAACAGAAGATGTGTGAACAAGTTTTAGATACAATGTCAGTTTGGATCTGAAAGTTTTACTTCATTTAACCTTAATTTAACCAGGTAGCTCAACTGAGAATAAACTCTTATTTGCAACAGTAGAAACATACAGGTTTAAATGTCATTTCATGAAATATACATTAAATATGTTTAATTCATGTACGTACACATTTCATAAAGAGTGAAAACAATATAAAATAATAATATTAGCTGTTTAACTTCAGTCATCACATCTGGTGGTTTTATGTCAGATGTTATCTGGTGTAACAATACAGAGATATAGATCAATGTATCGATCCAAAATCGGCCAAAAATTGATATTAAACCCACTTTTGTTTTATTTTTAAAATGGTTTTTATTTTCAACATTTCCTAAAAAAATATATTTTTAGCCTGAAAATAAACATTTTCTGACACATTTGTCCCATTCGGACACATAGGAACCAGGAACCTCAGACCTCAGTTCCTAGAACCTTTCTAGCTGCTACTCCGAGGCAGGAACTTTTCAGGGTCCCATAGGAACTGAAATACGTAGATGTTTGGTGATTGGTAGAACTGGTAAGCCCCGCCCCTTACGTGATCTCCGCAATCTTCCAACTCGCCATATTTAAAAAGTCTCACAGCTGTTTACTTGTTTACCGAGATCGTAATAACAACAACAACTATTCCAACAGGAGCGTACCGATTCATGATTAAATCAATCACAATGGAACACGTCCCCAATCCAGAACTATATATATATGTCTATATACTATATACTATATATAATAATCACTTTTGGACATTCTGAAATGTCCAAAAGTGATTATTTTATATTAAGCGCGTGCTTACGTGGTGGAAAGCCACAGAAGCCGTTCTGAACCAGAAAATGGATGCATGACCTCCTCTTATTTTACCCACCTGAGGTGGTGTTGGACTTTAGCTCATTACTTATGCGGGTGGGACTCGGCCAATCAGAGTGCGTGTAGCTGTTTCCGTACAGGTGTTCATTCTCTGCGTGGGCGCCCATTAAAACGCATCAAACACCGCCAGCTTTGCTCGGTTTTCAGAGGGTTTTTCTGTGCTCAGTGCTTTTCGTCTGCAGTGAAACTGCCAGCAGCCAAAGAAAGAAACATCTTTATAAGATACTTGTAGGTGTTAAACAGAGGAATTTCTACACCATCAATAAGAAGGTTTTGTTTGTTTGACTTGTGTGTAGGAGAAGTTAAAGGTTGTTGAAGGCCAAGCGCAAACTGATGAAACTGTGTTGTAAGTGCAGGACTTGATAAACGGCCGTGTTACTGACATGCACAACCTGAAAACCCAGCAAACTTAATAACTGCTGCACCAACAGAAAATGTGATTATAGATCCAGTTAAACCAAATGTAAGAACCCTAAAGTGAGTTTATGTAGAGAAACAGGAGAACATTTGAAACGTGGAGGATTTAAAAGTTAAAGATGGCAGCAATAATGAGAAAATGAGCCTTACAAACAATTATTTCATAAAGTCTCTCCCTAACTTTCTCTCCTCCCAAAGTTCTCTGAAGTCTGGCAGGAATACAGGAGTTTAACAAGATTTCTTTTTCTTTTCTTTTCTTCTTTATAGCAGAGTGAAATAGTTATATTTGAAATAAGAAAGCTGGCAGGTCATATTACAGATGACTGAGTCAGAAATACTGTTTCACCGCTGCCTGATGGAAAGGCAGCTTCAGCCTGTGGCCCCCGATAGATGTTCTCCACCCACATTGTGTTTTTTGTGCCATCACAAGTGGTTTGTATTAGTTTCACTGCTCTGACATCATAAATATTAGATTGGAAGTGGCAGAAGCGAAGGTGGCAGCAGATAATCTGATGCAGAGCAGTTATTTTTATGCCATTACATGGAGCTGAGCTACGTTGGGCTGTAGTTCGTGTGGGCTGATTAACCCGACTCTCCACGAGGCCCTGAGACTCCTTGGAGAATATTTTTGCCATTCGCTCTTTTCAGGGCGGGAGAAGAGCCCGAGGTTCAGCGGGTGATGAGGTGATCAATACGACTACACGTAAATCTGTTTGATTATGACACGGAGGGACCCAGAAGCTGATGAGTTTGGTTTGACACGGGGGACAAAGAGGAGGGGGGAGAGCTAATCAGAGCATGTGAAGCTGGTTTGCTGAAATAACAGAGCACCGTTTATCTTGTACAGTCGGGTACGTGACAGGACTTTTCTGGGCTGGAGCTTTCGTGACTGGAGCAGACTGCAGACCTGAGACACACAACATTAATGTTTCATGCACCGCAGGCGTGACGGGAATGTAATGTGGTCCTGACCCGGGAGGTGATTTATGGACTTGAAGCTGAAGTTTCAAACTTATCTTGGAACTGGTAACAAATTCAGTGACTCCGGAAGTAGGAAAATGTCTTCATGTCACGATCTGGTCAGGTCCAGCTTCTGGTATCAGGTTGGACCCGTTTCCCTCCAGAACTGCTTTAATCTTTGATTTAAAAGATCCAGCAAGGAACCGGAAACATTCCTGAGATTTCGGTCCATAGTGACATGAAAGCGTCGCACTGCACATCCATGATGAGAATCCCCAGTTCCACCTCATCATGATGAGAATCTCCCGTTCCACCTCATCATGATGAGAATCTCCCGTTCCACCTCATCGTGATGAGAATCTCCCGTTCCACCTCATCGTAATGAGAATCTCCCGTTCCACCTCATCAGGATGAGAATCCCCCGTTCCACCTCATCAGGATGAGAATCCCCCGTTCCACCTCATCATGATGAGAATCTCCCGTTCCACCTCATCCTGATGAGAATCTGCCGTTCCACCTCATCGTGATGAGAATCTCCCGTTCCACCTCATCGTGATGAGAATCTCCCGTTCCACCTCATCGTAATGAGAATCTCCCGTTCCACCTCATCAGGATGAGAATCCCCCGTTCCACCCTCATCAGGATGAGAATCCCCCATGTTCCACCTCATCATGATGAGAATCTCCCCGTTCCACCTCATCCTGATGAGAATCTGCCGCTCCACCTCATCGTGATGAGAATCTCCCCCGTTCCACCTCATCGTAATGAGAATCTCCCGCTCCACCTCATCAGGATGAGAATCTCTCCCGTTCCACCTCATGGTGATGAGAATCTCCCGTTCCACCTCATCATGATGAGAATCTCCCGTTCCACCTCATCATGATGAGAATCTCCCGTTCCACCTCATCGTAATGAGAATCTCCCGTTCCACCTCATCCATGAGAATCTCCCGTTCCACCTCATCCTATGAGAATCCCCCGTTCCACCCCTCATCAGGATGAAATCCCCGACTTCCACCTCATCAGGATGAGAATCTCCCGTTCCACCTCATCAGGATGAGAATCTGCCGTTCCACCTCATCATGATGAGAATCCCCCGTTCCACCTCATCGTAATGAGAATCTCCCTTCCCCCTCCTTCCTTTTTCCTCCACCTCATCCTGATGAAACTCCCCGTTCCACCTCATCAGGATGAGAATCCCCCGTTCCACCTCATCAGGATGAGAATCTCCCGTTCCACCTCATCAGGATGAGAATCCCCGTTCCACCTCATCCAGGATGAGAATCCCCCGTTCCACCTCATCAGGATGAGAATCCCCCGTTCCACCTCATCAGGATGAGAATCCCCCGTTCCACCTCATCATGATGAGAATCTCCCGT